>JASDQU010371199.1:102956-123669 GCA_032191745.1 Picea mariana | reverse complement strand
AATTCAAACTTTATAAAACTTCAATGTGGTTTAAACTATATATTAAAGGTCTAAATATAATCCTTTTGTTTTATTTAAATAGAATAAAACTATTCTAAAATAAAAATCCTATGATAAAGAAAATTTATTCAAAATTAAAATAACTTTTTATTATTTTATTTAATTTTACGTTTTGTTTTATTTTTATAAAACTAAAACAAAAATACAATACTAAAAAAATTACAATACTAAATATTTTATTAACACTAACTTATTAGTCATAGAAAATTCCAAATTAATAAAATTTGGACTATGTTACAACAGGTGTTGCCAAGCAGCCAAGTGAGAACCATCGTGGTGTCGCATGCCCTCAATAGGTGAATGATCACAAGATTCATGCAGACCTCCTGTGGGGATGTGATAGTTGAGACCAAGGAACAATTCATCTTTTTTTTCCCTATATACTATGAGATTGGGGGGAGGTTCAATTTCCTATTCAAGGAGACTCTGACTAAAAAACAATTGGGCCTTCCAAGAGCTCTCAAAAATGGGGTATGAAGCCATCGGAAGAGAACTAGCAAAGGTGTGAAAGATCAGTTATAATGAGGGGTAAAGGGTGCATATCCTGAAAGAGCTAGTGATATTTCCCAATAGTTGTTCAAAATTTGACCTAGGTGCAGTTGCATCCCACAACCACCACCCGTGTAGAAAATCCTAGGTTTTGGCCACTAAGTTACCTCGTTCAAGTGCAGAAGGGGACTCTTGGCCTAATAAATCAGTCACAATCCGGGTAACCTCACAAGAGTTGGGTGGCTCAAGAAGGCATGCACAAAACAACCATATATCAACACTCACCCCTTCACAGGTATCTCCCTTCCTTATGGTGTAGGAACACTTGAATTGGAGGATTTTAAGTTCCCTAAAAAGTAAACCACTAATTTTCAAACGAAAAGAGATAATGGGGCGTTATTTGGATACCTACCACGAAATCCTAACTTAAAATAAAATATTGTTTCGTGACCTCTTGTGGAGGATTTTAGTGAGTTTTTATAGTTGAATTTTAATTTTTTTTTTTGAGATTGGGGTCATGGACCATTTTCATTGCTTAAGGGTGTGGAAAGGGCATTTTTAGAACATGTAAGTCCCTTCTAATCCTTACTAGATCGCTTGTGAGTGCAAGGATAAGAGCATACAAAGATTGAAATGAAATTTTAGATGCCTTTGTATGTGTGGAATTTCTTTTTGTGAAAAATGTGAATGTGAACATAAAATAGTGGTTATGTTTGCAACATAGTGGTTATGTTTGTAACATGCATATTTGAAAGGATTCTCATACAAATATGAAATACAATATGTACATTAGGTTTATCTTGATTCACATTGAGAATTACAATTCAATATTGGAAATAGGTAATTGACACAAGCAAAGTGGTGTATTATTTGAATATAATATCATGGCAAGAAACCTCAAACATGCTCTCACTAAAGTTTGTTACATAACATGGTGAGAGTTACCTAGCTCATAGGGAATTTTCATAATCATAACATAAGACTCATAATACCATGATTCACCCATAATACCCATAATACATGGAATTTGTGTGTGACTCACAGTTTGCATAGGACAACATCAATGAAAACACAATTGATGATATCACCATCAACACTGGTAAAGGGTTCCAAACTATACTTTTTATTTTCACAATGTATAATCAAGGGTACTACAAGAACAAGTGAATACACCTAACCAACAAGAACAATAAAATACAAGCCTAGCTAGTTGCATGATGGAATAAAATTAACTTTGCATCCATTAATAAAATTGAATATTTTTTAAGGAATTAAGGTGAATTCACTACAAAATAGTGAACAATGTGACAAAAAGGTGTCCTTTAGAAAAAAAACAATCTAAGCCCTTTCCAATGATGTCTTATGCATTGGAAGGGAGTGTAACCTTTACATGTGTCTTTTATTCTCTTAATTTTTATTTTTTTCTGGTAGCAGTACTAAATAGTAATTCTACTGTAAAACTTTGTAATCCATGTCAAATTAAGTACCCAAGTGATTTTAAAGTTGATTTCATTGGTGTCACAAGAAAATTGTATAGAAAAATCCATATTATTTAGAGTGGTGTTGCTAAATATGTCCATGGTATTGCTACAATTCATAGTGTGATTATTGATTCTTTTAGTTTTGGAAGAAGTTATGAGAAAGGACATAGAATTGCTACAAGGGACCTATTTTGGATGCTTCATACCTTCTTTAGATCACTCCCTATCATATTGATCTCTAAAATCATTTGCCAATATTTTCCATGTTCTCAAGGTGGATGAAATTCATTGGGCTAGAGGAGCCTAGATTTGGTTCTGACTACACTTTTTCTTTTAAACAGATAATATGTAGGTGAAATTGTATTATTTTATTTACTTATTATATGGAAGTACAGATGATGCAAAAAATAGAATCCTACTGGTTCATTGAAGCCTCTACAAGTATGTTGTGGGAATGCTACAAGAGGTGCTACATGAACTTCATCTTCAACAGTGCTACGGGAACTTCCTTTCCTGAAGTTACTACGATATCATTATGTGGTTGCTATAGGATGCTACATGTATATTTTTTCTATGGGAAGTTGTTGCAACTTGTTTAACATGATCAATCCGTTGTACTCTTTCATGACACTTTTTGACTATGTGCTCCAATGTGATTTTCAGAAAACCACATCATATATGGGTAAGTCAGGTAGAAAATTTCCCTATTTATCATTTGTTCATGGACATACGTTGTTTGAATATGGATTTCCCAAGTGTCATATTGTGATCTGAGGGAGGGTCACATATTTTCCATGGGGACGGGTGCCTATGCTAACTACTCATTTTTTTTGTCTTCTTGAAATGATTTCCTTACATAGCCATTACCATGCATACAAACCTACGATTATGCTGGATGAATGTCCCATAGAAAAAAACTTTCCATTTTTACCAATAATGAAAGGTTGATAAAGTTGCAAGGAGGGTGGTCTCAAGTATGGCACTGTTGTAATCCATAATACAAACTGATGTCTATTGCTGCAAGAGCCAAACGAATTATGAGCAAGAATCTCATGCTTAGGAAATTATTTTTTCTTGTATAAAATAGATTTGACATTAATGATTGAAAATTTATATAATGATATCTCATGATGACTTTATGTGTGTAATACAAATGAGATGTTGGATATTGAAGTTGGAATATCGGGAAGAAGAATACCATAATGAAATTGAACTGAAGGATAAAGGCATGGAACGAAGAAATTCCAGTGGAATTGTTGCAACTGGAGTTCTTGGAGACGCAACTCTGAAACTTCTTGGCCAAGTGCATTGAAACCCTGAAGAGAAGTGGTACAACCTAAAGGACTACAGAGTAGAGAACAATGTACACTCCTTGGATTGTGCAAATTGATGGATGAGAGCTTGTTGGTTGGAACTGCTTCCAGATAATTATTGTACAATACTTGTGCATGTTTTGGGCCGGAGTGCCTATGTCAGCATGTTTTTAGGCTCGAGTTCCTATGTATATGAATATTGGATAGATTGTTTGTGTTGATTAAAGGATGGTGATCCTAGTGTTGTAATGTAAAGAGCACCAATATGGTGTTGTGCACTAAGGATGGTGCCAAAATAATGGGAGGGGGTTGTAACACCCCAGTTTTGATCCCTATGAACTAGAATGTATTATGCAATTATGACTTAGGATGGTGAGCTAATAAAGTTGGAAAGGGGTTGCAATGCTTAAGAAATGTAATACTTATATATATATGTGTGTGTGTGTGTGTGTGTGTGTGTGTTTAAAAACAATACACAGTTGGTTGTAGGATGAAAAAGGAAAAAAAAGATAGGGGGCTATGATTCCATGAGAGAGTGAGATAAAGGGGATAAGTATTTGTATTATATTTTATTTATCCATATAGGTGTTATTTGAGGAATTGGTTACATTAGCTTCTTGGGGGAGGCCATGTGGTTCTTGATTTCCAAGTAAATATATATAAACCACTCTTTGGGTTGTTTGGGGGTTCACTCTTACACTCTTTCCTTTGGTTATTCATCCATTGTTAATCATTCATTCACTCTTACGCATTCGTGTGCTCTTGGTTTGGGCATGGAAACAAATGGTTGGGGGTAGAGATCCATTTCTATATGGTTGTGAGGATTGTTTTATCATTCCAAGAGGGAATGGATGCATGTGTGTATGAGATTGATGGTAGTTCCAAAAGAACTGTCCACAACTAAGAATCCTTGGAGTTTCCAGCATGGATATTTCCTAACCAGTAGCACTAGATATCTTGAGAGAAATGGAACATCCTGAGGGACTGCATGGCATACAAATGGGTTCATTTATTTGGGTTGTGCAGTCTAGAGGGGAAGAGTCTTGGAAATTAGGATTGTTGTGTGGTTGGGAAAACATGAGAGCTTGTTAGCTAACTGGTGTGTTTTTAGATTTGGCCTAGGACCCATCCTTGTGGATTCATGGACCTGGCTTTGGGGTGACAATGGTGTTGAGAGTGAATGAAAAAAAATGTCTATGGTTGGGAGGAACATCCTTTTTCTGTATCTAATTGGTGAATGTTTACTTGAAAAGACAAGTGCTCTCTACATTTTTTGAATAATGTATATTTCATTGTGTATTTATTTATCTCTGAGATTCGTATTTCTCTATGCATGATTGTTTGTTATTGTTGTGCCTAGTTGTTGTTCACTTATTGGATGGTTTAGCATGAATATTGTTAATTGCATGCTATGTTTTTATGTTCTTTATTAATTAAAGAATGGAATATCATTCAAAATTAGTCCAAGAGGGTGAATTCGAAAGTAACCGAGCAATGGATATGCTTCAGATCAAAACCTAGACAAATCCTTTTGGTATTTGTTGTACTGGGTATGTTCCAAGTTAGTTTCATAGTGTTCTTGAAGATTGTTTTGAGGTATCATGGCCATGCCTAGTGGCTAGATACATTGCATTATCTCAGGGGACTCCTGTTGTATTTTAGACACTGATGAATTTGTTCAAATTTCCCCACTCTTCAAGAGGATGATCAAAACTTATTGTGTGAATTTTATTTACACAATCTTGCTCTTCCATCTTTCTATAATTGGGATCCCACTCCCTTTGTTGGAGACATACAACTAAGGGCCTTTGTATATTTTATGAAAAATCAAACCAATTGGTCAGAATCAACGACTACTAGTGAATTCTAATAATGAAGTAAAAACCTCTGGATCAGAGCCAATCCAGAGCCTAGTAGATTGCTTCCTGAAAGAATTGAAATGGTTAAAATAGAACAGTTTGTGTCCTCGTTCTAAGAAAACCAAGCCTCAACCATTTATTTATGTGAAAATTGGATTAGGTTAAATAGATTGAATACAATATTAGCAATTAGACACCATGCTAGTGTTATAGATG
This sequence comes from Picea mariana, assembly GCA_032191745.1. Taxonomy (NCBI): domain Eukaryota; kingdom Viridiplantae; phylum Streptophyta; class Pinopsida; order Pinales; family Pinaceae; genus Picea; species Picea mariana. The sequence continues at coordinate 118,251 of JASDQU010371199.1, read as the reverse complement.
ATGTATGAAAAAAACATGATCCTATGACTTATGAGTGGTTTGGAGTTGCTTTACAGATATTTACAAGATATCTAGATTGTCTGAAAATTCATAAAGTTCAGTGGATTGGATTAAAATCCCAATACCCTGTTTTGTGGCATCCAAAGGAATCTGTAGAAGAGGAGTATTTTTGGGTTGACCTGGGAGAGATATTTGGTTTTTATAAAGAGGAAGAATCAATTCATGAAGTTTTCAATTGGATTCAAATTCATTTTGACTCATTTCCTCCAAATCCCTCTAATTCATATCACTAATTGGTTGCATAGGGGACATGCAACGAGACCAGGTTGGGGGAGATGTTGGTTTCCATAAATGACCTCATTTTGTTTATATTTTGACACTTTCTACCTCCTTTTTGATACCTTTTTTTCCTATAATCAACTTTTCTGATGAATTATCATAGTATCATTATCAGGTATTTCGTCACCCATGTATCTCGATACTTTGTCTTTTGAGTAGATAATATGTGGGTGAAATTGTATTATTTGATTTACTTATGATATGGAACTTTAGATTATGTAGGAAACAAAATGATACAAATTCATTGAATTTTCTACAATTATACTACATGAGTGCTATAGGGTTTCTACGAGAGTGCTACAGGAGTGTTGTGAGTCACTACAACCACGGATAAAAGGAAAGAAGGACTACAGGTCGTGATTTATGATATTTTCATAATTCCATATGCATTAATTCATAACAGAATCTGAGGGTTATGATTTGTCTCCAAGACTTTAGTTATTTTCATTTATCAATTCTCTATTATTGTATAAATTGATTATTGAGCCTATTCAAATTCCATATTTTCTATAGATAATTAGATAGGAGATTGTAAAAGGAAGTCATCTTCAATGGAAGACTGGTAGGTAATTTTATTGAATTTGGATTTCAAAGCTTGGGCTGTAATTTCAAAAGACAATCTTATTTGATTAATGAAGTTTACAACTAATTATGGAAGGACTTAAGAGTGACAAATGAATCACAAACATGTGCTTACAAACTCCGTGACATACCTTTTTATTTGATGCTTTTTGAATTTTTTATTTGGTGTTTTCCAGGTTCAGTGAGAAGCACTCACTACATTTGTTTCCTTGTTATTGTGATGTTTCCTAAAATATAATGACATTTGAGAAAAGAAAAATGGATTGTATTGTTTAATTATGAATTGGACCAGAGCACGTCCTCACATTATTCCGTGGAGCTAAAGGTAGATCAACATTTCATTTTCAAATGATTAGTTAATATCATTGTTGATTTCATAGGATAGAAATATTTCTTTTAGGAATTTTTCAAACATGTTTCTTACATCCTCTTGTTGTTCATCAAGTTGTTCTATTATCTGCCAAAAATGATAGGTGGTACATCAATACCTTGTCTTCATGGTAGAATGAGTCACCTTGAAATTTTGGATAGTTGAAACCCTATCTCACAAAAATGAACCTATTATAGCTACACATTTTTGAATTATAGACGTATGTAATATTTGAATAGTGGATAGTTGACAATGTATTTCATATGTGTGTGGGTGTGTGTGAAAGAGAAATGAAATAGATAATTCTTAGTTATTTAATTTTAGATGCACTTTGGAGAAATGTATAGTCAAAGTATTTGAATCAACAAGACTCTATTTGTTGAAATTTTGTAAAATGTGAACACTATTGAGCAATTGGAACCTTAGTTTTCCTAAGTCCCAAAGAAATTTTGACCAATCTAACCTTCTAACTGCTATAAATGGAAAATGACTTTAAATTAATATCCAAGGTTACAAATATGATAAGATATTCATATATACCAAGGAATACTTATATAACAAGCTCAATGGATGAAAAATAATATTGATTTTATTGGGGTGTATTATGAACCCACAAAACAAACATCAAAATTAGATATTTTATTGGTTGTCAATGGTTTCAAATGTGAGCTTATGAACGACATTGTCTTCCTTATATTCTTCCATGTTTATAAATTATGGTGTAAAAAACAATTAGTTTCATAGATTTATGTTTCACAAACACATGCACAAATGGTAATGGGGTTGACCTTGATGATCAATCCTTTACTCATGAAATTAGAGTGGGTATCGGTAGGATACATGAACAACCATAACTAATGGTAATTATAAATGTCCATTGTCAGAACCGTGAATCTTCAAATCCACACACACCCACCAACAACATCAACATATTATAATCACAAAAAGATTAGTGCCATAACACTCATGCATGCACACAAATTTTATGCCATTGACAAACTTGTCACTAGCATTGTCTATGGCTTTGATTTCTTAACCTAATTCAGTTTTTGGCTTGTTACATAACATGGGCATGGGGATTTTTCATATTGGTCATATTTGGGATGAGTTGGAGTGAATCCAATCTTGTGAGGCTTAGTTGGATTTAGAGGTAGATAAAATACAATTATGTAAGGTAACATTTTAGGTTAATTTGGTTAATGAAGATAATTTCTAGTGTGCATTCATTCTAACCTAACGTAGACACATTAATGTGGGTCAGAATCTCATACATATCTGTGGAATATGCACATGTGTTGGTCCCATTCACAAAAACATTAATGGTCCCAGAGGTCCATGCTCCTACAATGAAGCCTAGTAAAAATAGTTTAATAATACAATGATGTTGATAGAGTATAAGTTAGGTTGGTATTCTTACATGGTCTTCGTAATACACACAATAATTTTCAAGGATGCCTTATTTTTATATTTGGTCAGTTGATATATTATCCAACATGCATCATTGATTTGTTGTAATATATAATTGTTTGATGGCCTAAAACAATACATACATACATATAAGAATTGTCAATTATTTGGAAATATTTTTTTGACTAATTTCAGTAAAATAACTTTGGGCTAATCCCACAGAGAGTCAATTTTTGGGTCTTCAAAACACTAACTATTTTAGTAAAAAAAAATCACATCTTTCATTGGAAGCAATTTTGCAAAACAAGTTGTTGGATGACCCTAAAACGGTTGCAACAATGCCCAAATTAGGTTGAAACCATTTTCATAATCATCGTCTCAAAATTGATCATGGACTAAATTAATAATGTGGTTGAAAATTCCATTGTTATGAGAGTCACAAATTAAGTCATTGTGGAACTTGAGACTAGTCACAATTTTTTTTGAAATTTCATTATTTGTAGAGATTGAAAAATATGTAATTTTCTATGTTGGGGTTAGCGTCATTGATGGAGTCATAAAATATAGAATATTTATGACCATTATAACAAAAGAATCATAGATGTAGGTGTAATGCTTGTCATTATTTCTATTTCTATCTATGTCACAAATTGTCATGATTTGTGACTTTAGTTTCCTAAGCTAATTGTTGTATTTTAGGAACCATAAAATACAACAATTGATAGGAACCATAAAATAAAATAATTGAAATCTTAATGGGAGAAACCAAAAAAAAACTTTGAAGGAAGGAAGAGGATAGAATTTGTGTTCAATGAATCATGGAAAGTGTGTTAATAGTGTATTTATATGTGTACACCAAATAAAATATGAGTTTAGACTAGTTAAAAAAGGGTAGGAGTTGCAATATAAAATGTGAGTGAGGCATAATGAATAAGGAATTATTGTTGTATAGTTGGTATGGACAGTTGGTTGTCATTGATGTCAACCCTTGGAGAAGTTCAAACGCCCTAGAGATGTGGTTGAGATTGATGGTGATTTAGTTGTCATTGATGGAGTAGCTGATATCAGTAGATGTGATGGGTGCATTTGATGAAGTCTACATGAAGACCCATAGGTATGGTTTCATTCTACACCAGAGGTGTGGTTAAGGTACCCAAATTTGGTTGAGTAATATGGACATGAAGGACAATGCAAATGTAGGTAAGACACTCATATATGGATATTCCTTGTCATGTCATTTCTAGTGATAGGTGGTATGCCATGTGGTTCCTCACAGTTGAGGAGTTATGAGGTCATGAAGTTGGAAGCCCCAAATATGGGTTAAGAATCCCCTAATTGGTTGCAAGTCATTAATGAAAGGGAAAATTGGTTGTAACAAGAAAGTTCAAGAATCCCTAAAGTTAATGAAAGATGTTACGTAGGAAAAAATTATATACACCTCAAGAAGTAACTCATAAGTACATTCACACACACATTCTATTGAATATCTTATATGTGAGTAAGTGATTCTTATCTGAGGTAACCAAAGAGATATGAGGAGAATTTCAGAGGGAATATGAAGTAAAGAAGGACAAAATTCCAAAGGAGGATGAATTCTTGTGATGATGTGTTATAAGGTATGTTATTTAAAGGTTATCTTACCATTTTCTCTATAATTTTTTTCTAGAATGATTCAGATAGATAAAATTGGAGGAGGTTGAGAAGACATGTCATGGTACCTATGATAAAAATTCCATCTTCTAGTTCGTTGCATTTTCTGAGATACACTCTGTGGAAAATAGGGTTTTTGGCTAGTCCTGAAACTAGTCCCAAACATATGTTCCAAGTTAAAAAGTCATAAATTCTTCGTAGGGGATCCAAATTTAGTGAGATCAAATTAATTGGATATATTACAGGTCATAGTATGTTGTGTATGAATTTCATATATAGATATAAAATATTCCACACATGGCATGCTCTACATTACAGACCTTTATTCATTACAGGTAAAGAGTTATTCTCATTGAATGTTAGGGTTTGTGACTTATCCAAAAACTAGTCCCATGTGACTAAAGTAAAGTTTGATGAAGATGATATTCTCTTGTTGTTGAAGGTTTGGAGGTCCGTGAACACATACACCACGACTGTTACAGAGTTACAAGTATGTTTATATGCATGTTTTGAGGGTTACATGTTGATGAAGTTATGGTGCATGCTTGAGGCAAGTCTTTGGTATATTGTTGAGGCATTGGCACATGCTTGAGACACATATTAGGTGCATGGTTGAGAAATATACTTGGTATTTTATCTTGGTTTTTTGGTAATTTGTTGAGGTACACCATTGATGGTACTTTCTTGATATATCCTATGGTACATGGTGTATGGCATGATTGAGTGATATGGTATAGGGTTGACATACATTGTTTATGTACATGGTTGATACATGGTATGGTACATGACTAAGAATTGTTATGGTGTTGATGTCCATGGTTGATGGTTTAGTACATGCTTTTGTACAATATTGAGACACATATCTTGTGATGGTATGTTGGTTATATTAGTACATTCTTCATAGAGGCATGTTCTAGTGATGTTGGACATCTAGTTGAGAAGTGTCCTTGGTATATGATCCATGTGAGAGGATCTGGTTGATTATCGGTGACAGTGGCAAGTTGGACAGGTTGATAAGTGGCATGTTGGATACAATGACGGGTTGGATACAATAACAAGTTGACAGTGACAGGTTGGATACATTGGTATTGACTTAAATAATTCACGTCCCTCATAGAATGGGAGCTTGGCCATAGAAAATGTGAGACTCTAAACATAGAAAATGTGAGACTCCAAAGTTATTTTTTGAAATTATTTTGGTAGGAGCAGGAGAGATGGATAAGATGGCCATAGAAATACTCACTTGGTAATTGGAAATAAATAAAGTTCTTGTGTCATTCTATAGTAATTGAAACATGAAAGGTATAAGCAGTCAATAGAAACAAGGTAGGGTTAATGCTTAGTTGCTCCCCTATTCCAAGATCTAATTAACCAACAAAGAAAATTACTAAACAAGCACATGTGACCACTATTAAAAACGATTACCAAAAAATACGCACAATCGCTATAAAATTGGAGCTAATAATTCCAAAATACTATAATCTCTATATATTGACAACACATAGTATAGAAAAATATTAAGAAGATTTAAGTTATTTTTTTAGGCTAGAAAAAAATCCACGAGGTAAGTCAAGATAAATAGACTCTAGGTAAAAGTATAGTGCATATTTTTGGTCAACAACACACATTTTACACCACGACAACAAGAGTGCACCACATGGACAGAGGCTTAAAGCATCCTCAAAACCCTAACATTGATACAACAAAGTTATGACTCAAAGCCCTTCCATTATTTGAAGTTTTGGGAAAGCACTATTACTCACTACAACTTAGGCCATCTCTAGTCCTATTACTAGACCTGTTCATTACACCACAATACGTAAATAATTTAACGAGTTATATTGTTTTATATGTGTTCCTTTGCATATATGAGTTACTATTAAGGATTATATATACATTCATTGCAGAATATTTAGGAGGGAAAGTGTTTACCAAAGGGGATGTATATAAATATTGTACTAAGATGGAGAAAAAACCTAATCCGAACCCAAAACCTAACCTCCAACCACCCTCACAAGAATCACAAATGGAAATTAATCAATGTTTAGACAAAATTAGAAACTTGATTAGTGAACTTAAGAATACTAAATAGACATATCATGCTTCCTTGGTTGCTTTGCTTGGCACCATTGTTTCTTCCATTAGCCATGCTTGTGGCCAATTATTCGATATATCTAAATACAGGGACAAAATGAAAGATTACTACTCAATTAGTGTGAGAAAGGAAGAGGTGAAAGATATGCATATTACCAAAGACATGATTGTTTGTTATATATTGACCCTATCACCAACCAAAACCCCAATCTAAGAAAGAAGCGTTATTGTATGGACTAGTGGATATTGCAACCATTCAAAGAAAGTTGGATGGATAGTTGGTTCATGGTATTTGATAAAACTCCTTGCAATAACAAGGAGGTTCCATTGTATTTCTATGTAAATTATGGGTCGAGTTTATTTTTTGTCGAAATGTCAATTATCTTGACATCACTGACTTAAATGAGGGGGTTGATCTTGGATCAATTTAGTGCCAAGAAGGGGGCATGTGTAACCCATTAACGGGGTTTCCTCTTCTTAGGAATTCGCCTATCACCCCCCCACGCTCATCTTAGAGAAAATATTTGTACTCCTAATACTATAATATCCATAGTGACATGTAGTGTACTTCAACATCATGTATTTGTTGTAGCATCTAGTGGGGTTGTAGCTACAAATGTTTATTATACCACTTCTTATTTTATTACATTATATCTTGTGATTTTGTAGCCAGGATACAAAGTCCTTTTGCTCTCACAATATGGGTATGTTTTATTTCTAGATAAAATTTATGAATGGTTGTCATATGGTTACCTCTGCACTCCCCTATTTCTTGTTGGGTAAATAATGATCATAGAATGGGGTGAGGTAATATTAATTATGTGTGATTTTTAAGGGTGTAAGGCCTAAAGTGTTCGATAACTTAATAAACAAAAAAGGATTTCTTATTTATTATAGGGTATTTAAGTTCTACTCCTTCCATGTTTGTACTCATGGAGGAGATAGGTGCTTCATTTCATTCCAAGTATTTCTACATTAGCATTGTTGAAAGGGAATAATCAGAAGAAAATTTTTAAAGAAATAAATCACGATTAAAGTCTTGGTTGTGTAAAATAGGAACATTAAATATAACAATTTTAATATTCTCAAATTCTTCTTTCTCCTCCTTATTCCATTTGAACTCCAACATTTTCTCGGTCATGTTTTGTAGTGGAATAATGGTTTTAGGAAAATTATGAATAAACATTCAAACGCAACTAATCTTCTTGAAGAAAGACAACATTTTCTTCTTGTTATGTGGTGAAGGTAGTTGGAATATAAACTTCACATACTTGGAATCTATTTTTATCACTTCCTTAGTTATAATAGGACTGAGAAAATTACCTTTAGTTATAAAAAATATGATCTTCTTATCATTTAGAAAAATTCCATACTTCCTAAACCTTTTGAAAATCTATGTAAGATGTGAAATATAGTCATATTTATCTTTTGAATAAAGTGTCGCATCATCCAAGTAAACCACTACACTGTGGTTGACAAGACCTCGAAAAGAATCATCCATTTCTCTCTGAAAAGTGGCTCCAAAGTTAATTCATCCAAAATACATTTGTATATATGAAAAAGTAACCCACATGGTATGAAATGAAATCTTAAGCATTTCTTCCTCTAACACTATTATTTTAGTGTATCCCTCAAAAATGTTGAGAAGTGAAAACATTTTGATTCAAATAAAATCTATAGGAGTTATTTCCATGTGTGGAATTGGAATTTTTTTTTTTTTTCAAAGCTTTATTCAAGTTTCAAAAATAAATGTGGAGATAAATTTATCTAGATTTATTTCTAATGAGTATGATATTTGAAACCCAAGTAGAAAGATAGACCTGAAAAAAAATTAGCATCAAAGAGTTTCTTCAATTATTTGTTAATTCAAGGTTCAAAAGAAAGATGTACTCTACACATTTTATTTTGGAAAGGCTTGACATCCTCTTTCATTGGGATAGTATGTTGAATGATACACATGTTGTAAGTTTTAAGATCATAATATGACCATGTTAATGCATATTTCTATGATTTGAACAATATAATTTAGGATCTCTTCTCATGTTCAGAGAAACCTCTTCCTAGATTAACATTTTTTGTATTTTCTGTAGTTCCTAGATTAATGACTTCATGACCGAGACTAGAATTGTTGGTTTTTGCATTTGGAAATCCTTTAAACCTATTTTTCAAGTAAAATGGTTTTTCCAATTTAACAATACCTTTATGAATAGTATGAGGTTTAGTCTCAATTGATTTCTCTTTACCTTGTTCTAGAGTTGCCTAAAATTCTTCATCGTCAATAGATGGATCTTTAAAATTCTCTCTATTGGAAAGCAATTCTAAGATCTATTCATCGCCCTAATTTTTTTTCCAATTTGCAACATTATAAGGAACATAAGAAACATTATAGGATTGGAATTGATGAGAACGTTGGATCGGTTCTCAGTTCGTCTGATGTGGGTAACTTTCCTCCTAGGTAATGTTGAAGTTGTGGGAGTTGGCCAAGTAACTTGGTGTAACAATGAGTGATGCGACCAGTTACAACAAACTCCTTGTCAAGGACAAGATACCAAGCTTCGAGTTGGTTTTCAGGGCTTCCAACAATACTTTCAAATGTGGGCTTTGAATCTTTGAAGCTAATTTCATGTTTAGAAGAATTATGAGGAAAATGTTGTTGGACATGAATATTACCATAGGATTGGTCATGCGTTTGTCATGGATTTACACTAGCCATTCAAAATTAGGCCCTCCTTGTAGTGTCAATTTTGTCGAGGCAACAAAATTTCCCTTCAACGGTAAGGGGTACTCCCTAGTATACAATCTGAATTAGACTATGCACCATTTGGTTTAGGATACCCATCTAGATTCGGGTCGGGATGCCATTACTAGTTTTGAGGGGTGATTTGATGGTTATGAATGCAATGGGAATGATAATGAAAACTAAGTACAAAAATAAATCTAATCTACCATATCCTATCTAGGAGCAACTACAATAACCAAATGAGCAGTTATTAATGAAGATAATCATTGCATATAACGTTTCCCATGTAGCTATTAAGAAGCAACAAGGTTAGACAACACATGCATACAAAGAACACAACCATATTAGTCTAATTCATGATTTGGCATACATACCAAATTATTCTAAATCATGAATTCACATACATAAACAACTCATTATTTGGAGGTAAAACATAAAAAAGAATTAGCAATGTTGCATTGGAGATTTTGGTTTGCATAAGAAAATTCTATAAGCAAAAGGAAATTCTTATAGAATATGTAAAAAAACATAGTTTGTTGAAAGTAGTTTATAACATACAACCATTTACAAGAGTTCTTCTCTCCAACAAAATGCCCCTGGGGGCTTCTCAATATCAATTCAAAAAACAGTTTGTCAATATACAATGCCTTAAGAGCCCTTTCAAAATGGGTGTCTTCTTATACTTATAGTCATTTGAGTAACTATTGAAAGTGTCTTCCTCAATTCTACAAGAAGAAGTTACATGTATCTTCAAATTCCTCTCCTTAATTGTTGTTGAAAGGTGTTAGAATAAGACGAAGTTGATGGCGGTTGGAAAAAATACAAAATAGAGGCAAGTTGTGAGGAAATTTGAATTTGCTATTTTTCCTTATTCAAGTGTCTTTGTCCCTCACATAGGTTTCCCAGACTTGGTACTGTCCTTCGACTAATATGACTCTACGATAAAATATTTCCTCGAGGTAGACTTCGTGGGAGGAGGGGTTGTCAGTAAGAGTCTTCATATCCCTTTCCAAAGTGGCCATGAATTCTTGGATCATAGTGTGAATCTTGGCTAGTTGGACGAGGTGTTCCTCCATTAATTCTATTGTTACCTATTGGCGCTGGGCAGTGTCATTGTTTATTTCCACGCTTGCGCGAGTATTGACATTCTTAACACTGGGGGTTTAAGACATAGGGTTTGTTCAGAGTGAGTCCAAAAAAAAACCCTAAGCACCAACAAATCAATCCTCAACCAAAGATGAGGAAGGTCTCACCCGATATGCCCAGAGGTTCATAGAGACCATATGTATTGTGTCGAGGATGAAGGATTAAACATACAAAATAGTGTTGTGAATGGTATCCATGTAACTCATAACTGATAATATAACAAGGAATAGGAATTAAATCAATACACACATAGGTGCTACTCATTCATAAAAGACACAAAATATAATAAAAATTCCATATCTTTATTATTGGTCATATTCCATCATATTAGAGATATAAATCATGTTGAATAATTGAGTTGAACAACCATAAGACTTCATCTCATTACTATATAAATAATGGGAATACAACAATGTGTGATTTGCGCTGAGATTTAAGATTTAGAGAAATAAAATACACACGATACTTCTCCACACAACACAAGATTACAATAGGCTAACTCAAATCTCTGGGATTGATCCATTTGGAAACTAACCATCCTCTTTTATGAGATAAGAGCTCTCTTTTATATACTTTTCTATTGGGTAGTGTTATGTATCTTTGTTATGCTCCACTCGCTAGATTTATCTAACGACCTCTCATGCTTCTCACAAATACATTTGAATCCAAAATCCGAAGGCATCCTCGGATGCCACCCAAAAAAATGTCATTGTCATTGGATTTTACCTTTATAAATTGTAATTTTGTTGGAATTTTTTCGAATTGGCCCCGACTTCGTCGAATAGTCAAGGGCCATGGAGAAGGCATCAGATATATGAATTCCACATCATACCATTTCCATTTGACCTAGAATTTTTCAACCACTCCTTGCATTTATTACAATAATGTTCAATATTGAACATCCATCAGAAATACTACGCCTATTTATTTATAAAAAGCTAGAATTCTAGAAACATTCTAACATTTTTGCTATACTAATGACAACTTGCAGAGGTTACAAGGACTATTTTTCCTGTGGAAAACCAGAATTATTTTATTTGTTACTATCATTACAAATATTTGAAGTGTGGAGCTTAATTTTTTAAGTTCAATAATCATCACTCAAGCTTGGTAAAAGAAAATGTCACATAACAATATTGTTGATCCTCAAGAAAAAAATCGACAATTACTTGCTAGATTGTGGGATGGAGTGAAAAGAAAGGGTGATGGGAAATATTATTGTCCTTGTAGTCAATGCAGGGGATTTACTAGAACACTACCTCATACACCAAGTTGAGGAGATTGAATTGTGTGGAACTATACACAAAAGGTCAATGTGGATGGTTGAGAGGCACTTGAAATTTTTGAAGGCTTTGGTTAGACAGAGAGCACGTCCTAAGGGTTATATGGTGGAGGGATATATGGTATACCAAACCATGGTGTATATTACTGAATATATTCTAGGTTTAGTATTTATTAATATCATTTTAGATCGGCGTATTGGTGATCCAAACTCCATTAATAAATTCGAAGGGGATTACCTGATGGGGAAAGGTAGATCGAGAAAGGTGAAAGGTAATTATTAAATGGTGTAGATTAATTATTATACATTTGACTATTGGTTTTTATGTATATACCGTACTTAATTATTTGTTTTTTTATCCTCAATATGCATCAATTATAAAGGTATATCGTGTTAAGTAATTATACATTTGTGAAATATTGTAATTTTATTCTCATGCAACTGGTCGAGAGTGGGATGAACTACATTTATACATCACAAACAATCTTGATTGGATGAAGGTATGGATTGAATGATGTAAACAATATGGTCAAGGATTATCATGGGAAGGCATGGCTTCATTGGTTAAAGCAACACACTGCAATGGTGATACCAATCTTACACAAAGGGAAATCAATTTAGCATATGGTTTAAAAGATAAACATGTAAGCATATTAATAAGCCATACTATTTATTTATTTTCAATTATATTGATGTACAAGTTGAATTTGTTTTTCTTTGCATACTTTCCAAACATAAAATATTTACTTAATTATCAATTGATGTCATTTCTACATTTTTGGCATATTGCAGGTAAAACACCATTAGGCTATGTGGTGAAACGGTCGTAAATTTCACATATAAAAGTTGGATGAAACAAAGAAAATATCTAATTTTGGGATAACTGCACTCTTTGAGGTGATGAATGTTTCTTCTAGAAGCGACATATATCCATAAATGTCAGAAAATCGATACTATGGGTATTTGGAAGATATTGTTGAGTGTGACTTTAAATCCTTAAAATTAGTTCTATTCATTTTCAAATGGTATAGGCTACGATTGAATCAACGTTATCCTGGTAGAATTGTTATTGAACATGCTAATGAATTTACCATGGTCAATACAATGTCGTTTGAGCCAAGAACAAATCCCTATGTTTTTCCAAGTCAATGCGAACAAATATTTTACTCAGAGGTTCCAGGTAGAGGGGGTTGGTCATTTGTCATTAGACATGATCCAAGAGGAAGGTCGGAAAAGTATAATGTAAAGGAAGATCAAGAGGGCATTGAAGAAGAAGATGATGTAGAATATGAACATGAGTTATATGATTATGTTCCAGAGGAAGACGTTGAAGAATTACTTGAACCAGATGATGTAGGAGACAATGTTCGATGATGATGATATGGACAATCCTTACAAAGTTGAATCTGGATCGGATGTGGACTTGGATGGAGAATATGATCAATTACATTGAAGTGTATGAGGTATGCCTTAATATATATATATATATATATATATATATACTTGTACTATTGGTATATTGTATAAATTAGTGTTCAAGTTTAATTATGTTAATATATGTTGTAGGAGACATTTATTAATTATGACAAAAAACACATTCATTTATTTTCTAGTACATAGATTTTGTCGGGTTTTGGGGAATTAAGAGTGACGTGAGGGAGGGGGGACAGATGAACTTCCACCTTCACATGGTTGGCCCAGTTTAGTACAGAATATTAAACAATTCTCGAAACTAAGAGAAGCTCGACAAGGTTAATGCACAACTATGGTAATTTCACCTACTTCGTTATTACATAATATTTAATACTTCAAAAATAAGGCATGCTTGATCATGTACTTGAAACAAGTGCATATAAATCATGATATGTGAATGGGGCCAACATTGAAACTTTTTCAATTTGTGCTTTTATGGAATGAAATTTCACATGGTTAAACTAGACGCATGTAATCACAGTATGAGAGGGTTTCCAGACTCAAACATGACTCCCAAAAACAATTTCACAATCAAACAACAAGCCTATAGAATAATTAATGTGAAGGGAAACAAGGCCAATTTTTTGGGTGGCATCGCCTGCTCATGTACTTGAAACTGACACATATAAATCATGACATGTGAATGGGGCCAACTTTGAAAAATTTTCATATTGTGCTTGTATGGACTAAAATTTGACATGGTTAGACTAGACGCATGCATTGATGGTATGTGAGGATTTCCGGACTCAAACATGAATCACATAAGCAATGTGACAATCAAACAACAAGCCTATAGAATAATTAATTTGAATGGGTCCAATGTTGATTTGTTTTTCAATTTGTGCTTGTATGGACTGAAATTTCATGACATGTTAGGAAAACACACATGCATTGACGGTATGGGAGGGTTTATGGACTCAAACATGACTCAAACAAATAATCTGACAATCAAATATTCTTTGTTTATTCTATCAAAACCCCAAAATAAGGCGTTCTTGCTAATGTAATTGGCCCTGCTTATAAGTGACATGTGAATGGGGCCAACGTTGAAAATTTTTCAATTTGTGCTTGTATGGACTGAAATTTGACATGGTTAGACTAGACACCTGCAATGATAGTATGGGAGGGTTTACAGACTCAAAAATGACTCACAAAAAATTTCACAATCAAACAAGGGTGACAAGGAAAACTTTTTGGGTGGCATCGCTTGCTCATCATGTACTTGAAACCGACGCATATAAATCATGACATGTGAATGGGGCCAACATTGAATTTTTTTCAATTTGTTCTTATATGGACTAAAATTTGACATGGTTAGACTAGACACATGCATTGACGGTATGGTATGGTTTCTAGACTCAAACATGATCACTCACAAAAACAACTCGACAATCAAACAACAAGCCTATAGAACAATTAATGTGAATGGGGCCAAAAAATATATTAATTATATTAAATACAAAAAATATAAAAATATAAAAACAAAAAAAACATACAACTCATATAAAAAAACACTAAAACCAAACTCACGCCCATGCCCAAGACTAGCAGAGCAGCAAAAATCGATTGTGAGCATAGAAAATCCCCTTGACAGTGAAAAAGAGAGTCGAAGGAATCTCTATCCCACAAATTTGGATAGTGATAGAAGCAGATGAGCCCTATCCATCCAAACCCATCAGTGATCGTGGAGCAGAGAGATCAGGGGTTGACATCATGCAACCAAAATCAGTAATTTATTAATTTCTTATTTTTCTTGGTTTAATCATGTGAGAACAATGCTCCAGAACTATTTTTTCACCTCTCCCAACCTATCCTCACCAATGTTGTTAAGAACCAAATATCAATATAGCATAGAAAAACCTCAGAATAAGTACTCAACGCCTTGAAAAAGAGGGAATTTCAGATAATAAGCCTCTTTGAGGGGGAAACCTCCTTTTACCCCACATAAATTTTCAAGTACAAGATGATTCCAAATGAAAATCTCTCCTTAGTATATATAGGAGACTAGGAGGTATAATTACAACTAATGGAATAAAGTTGACATAAATAAAATAACATTACTAATGTAATATGCCCCAATTAAGGGGTAATGAGACAATATGCCCCTCCCCTTAAGACAAGTGTTGTTCGCAACGCTTGAGTAACTTTGGATGCTTTTGTATAAAAGACTCATCTTCCCAAGTGGAATCTTTAGCTGGTAGTTTCCTCCATT
>JASDQU010371199.1:74892-102856 GCA_032191745.1 Picea mariana | reverse complement strand
AAGTGTTTGACGAAATACCTCACTCAGAAAAAGTTTTAAAAAGACACCAAAACAATGATGATCCTTGCATAATGGCTTGGGATCATTACAGAATGTTTGGCTTACCTATGGGTGCCTTTGAAGAGGGTGAGTTGCAGTTTGTCATGGATGAAAATGTTTCCAAGCTCATTCATGCCTTTTATCTTTTTATCTTATTTCTTTTCATTTCAAGACACTAGTTAGGGGACACTTCCCTGGCGTGGTGACCAGTGGTGACAATGTTACCCAAAAGAATTTCACGGAAATGAGAAGGTTGGCTTGTGATGAGACCCCCTTTCTCTTGGCTATGCCACAAAGAGCCACTACCCTGGTGTGGTGACCAGTTGAATGGTAATGTCATATTGCTACATTCCCATGGACCTAATAGGTTGGCTCGTGATAAGACCCCCTATCCTCCAACTAGGTCTTGATTTTATTATTTTTATGGGTCCCTTTGTTTCTTGTTGAGAATCCTTTTATTGCATTCTCAGGGATCCCTGGGCAAATCATTTGAAGGTTTCATTCTTTTGGTTTCATTATTATTTTTCTTTGGCCCCCTTTGAGCCCCCTAAGACCCCTTTCCCTCCTCTCTTGTGGAAGCATAGCCCCCCTTGTTCTTGTCCTTCACAATCTATAGCTAATGATGTTTATTTTTATTATTATGAATGTACAAATACATATTACACCATATTTCCCTCAACCATTCATCATATATATATTTACATTTCTAATCGAGGGATCGAACTATGGGTATTATAAAAATTACAAAGAATTAAATACATTTATCTTACATATCAAATATTAAAGTGATAGATTTTTTTATGATGATAATAAAAACATATCATGATTAACTTACCAATGGGTTGATAATCATTCCCCCCTTCAATGTGCTCAAACTTGTAATAATGTTCAATAGTTGATTCTTTTTTAGTTCTTCTTGTTTTCATTCCCTTGAATACATTGCAAGGGAAATAACATTTACCATCATCATATGCCTCATTTAACCTAGCAATGGTACTCAAATTTTCTTCCCAATCAAAAATTGACATTGCACTTATCCATTACAACAAAATCCACTGAAGAAATATTAGTACAATATAAGAACATATTCAAAGAATTCCACACATATAGAATTCAAAATCCATTTACAATCTGTTTACAAGAAGAGAATTTGGATTATGTAGATATTCCAAACTTTATGTATAAATAAATGTATGTTGAAACTTGAAAAATCTATTTCAGGTGTCGCACAAATGAAAAAAAAACATTACATGTGTCGTGACTATTACATAATTGTCACCATATCTCTGGGGTTCTAATATTTATAATTTACAATAATATTAGAATACTGGCAACAATTTGACCTAGTCAATATTATTGAACATTTAATAAAGTTAACTTGATTTAAAGTTTAAGAATAACTAACAATCATTTGCTCAAATGAATAAAATGTCGGAAGTTCAACTCAAGGACATCCAAATTACAATATTTAGTGGAAATGTTGCAGAATTGTGACATTTATTTGGGCACAAGAAGAAAAAAATCTAAATTTTAATAGTTTATAAATAAATTATGACATCACAATTGAATTTTTCCATCAACATCATAAAATGACATTGTATTTCACAACCAAATGTAATAGGACCAAAATTCAAATAAGGCTACACATCTAATGCACTCAATAAATCAAGATGGAGAAATGACACCTCTCATATTATTTCCTTAAAATCTGAACTAGTCTTCAATTCTCAAAATGGTCAAATAAGACATGGTTATGTTGGGTCTCCATCCAATGTCACAATCCCATTTTACACAATTATGAGAAATCATTCTCTATATGTTGCAATCGAAAAAAACAAATTATTTCAAGGTGTAATTATTGTGACTCATCACTAACAAACATAAGACCAAAATTCATCCAACAAAAGAATAAAAAATGTGGATAATTAAAATGGGCCATAATAACTATTTTACAAGTTTTCACAATGTGTACTATGCCCACAGATCAAATTCAGAGAACAATCCTAGCACTTACTTGAGCATTGTGCATGATAAGATGGACAAGGAAAATACTTCTATACTAAGGTTGGGTAATAAGAAAAAGGATATTAGTAGTGCCATGAATCTCCCATTTTCTTTGATTGACATGCTTACACATGGACAGAAGATTGGAGGCTTCGACCATTTTAGTCTTTCCTTTCTAGGGATGGGTTCAAAGTTCACTATGACTTCATTAGCTAAATGCCTCAAGGATCTTGAAGAACCAATGATGGATTAATATTAGTATTTTTTGTATAATATGGGAACATAAAACCACCCATTACATAATGATATATTGCAGCCAAATCTTATGAAAATTTTTTATACTACAAGAAATATGATATGCAAGTACCTAAGGTAAGTGTTGATAATACAAATGGTGTTATGTCAAAGAGAAAATTTCCACCAATATTATTTCTATAAATGGGTAATTGTGTGGGTGATAAAAAAAATTGTTGTGTTTACATTTGCATCCCTTTTAAGAGAAAGGGGAGTATTTTAAATTGTTGAAGTTGTCTTCCTCCTCCCACAGTTATGGGATAATATACCTATGTATAAGCCGTCAAAATCCCCACCGAATGAGTGAAATTCAATGATAGAAAGAGGGATATATAATGTCTTACTTTCTCCCAATACAAGCATGCATTTTAAAAAGGAAATATGAGAAGGAAAAAAGGACATACATGATTCTTGATGTTTGTCCCACATATCCAATGGTTTTCACTTGACCTCGCTAATTCACCACCAACCTACAAAATCATCCAACAAAAAATACCTTTCTCATTCTTTCATAAAATGATAAATAGAAACTTGTATTATTAAAGTCTTAATCTAATAGTCTCGAGAAAATTTAGATCCACAAAACCTCATTAACAGATGCAAAAGATATCTATAAACACAAATAATTGAGGGAAAAAGAAGATATATCTTTATTTATTGAAAGAGAGTAACAAAAATGATGATTACATTGAGATTCACCATTGTAATCCTAGTTCCAAGACCCAATGTCATACTCCTCGGTCCTAATTCCACCTCCATCGAACAAGCACGATATGAAACCATACCACGACAAGATAACCAAGTGACTGTCTAATAGTCCTCACCTAGGATCATATCACACTAATGATGATGCCCAACATTCAACAATGGTATCCACTCAAGAATAAGGATCCTTGCTACAAATCACAAGCATAAGGATGCTTTTGTATGGACCTCCATTCCTTGTCTTTGGTTGTCATAGTTATAGATTCTTAAGGAGCCAACAATAGGTTGCATGGCATGCAAAAACTGAAGATAAGGTCTATCCAACCATAGGTTGCATGGCATGCAAAAAAAGAATATAAGATCCAACTAACCATAGGTTGCATGGCATGAAAAAAATAAAGATAAGATCCATGCATGATATTCATCCAAACCTTTTGGATTTCATAAACCAGATGTTCTTGTGAATTATTATGCTTTCCAAAAATTTGAATTATTATGTGAATATCCTTTTGCTAATTAAATTATTTGTGAGAAAAATATTTGTGATTTGATAGTATATTTTGACATTCTTCATCCACCTTGGCCTATGGTGCCAAATAAAGGTGTTAAAAACACAAACATGAACATATAAATGGAACTTATGGGAGGTCATTATCTCAAACAAGGTAAAAAAACATATTTTCGTAGTGATGGATACTTATAGAACATGTGAGGATCACAATTATTTCATCCCATATCTGATTGATGAATTCCTTGACTTCAAGATATTTGTTGATCCACACCTATTAGATGATAACTACAAGGTAATGTATATTAAAAGATGCCAATACTTCAAATTTTGGCTCATTGATGGCACACTAGTTATGCAATATAAAGTCGTGGTTTGAGATGAGAAGTGATCAATTCCTGTTAATGTGTCGCATTAGTTACTTGATGGTTATCTAGACTTATCTAGAGGGTAACCTCAACTGTAAAATATATAGGTAAAATAAATAAATAAAGGATTAGAAGCATATATTTCATTCTGGAAAAAAGGGATTGACAAGAGAATACTAGGCTTTAGGAAGGGTTATATTATTGTAGATAATTCACACTCACCTAGTATATTTGTTTCTATGTTCTATGGTATAATTTGAGGGAACCACCTGGTCTCCCATGGTATGAGATATTCTCCCCTACATGAGAATATTTTACCCTAGTTAAGAGTGCCACCTCCTCTCCAGTCATTATTCAGTTGTACTTCAGTTAGATTAATGGAGTTGATTCTTGCATGGAAACCTTGGAAGTGTCACCAAGTGTTGCATGATCACCTTGGAATCATCACCAAGAGAGAACATTTCACATGCATGAGGATAGGAAAGAATTACACATGTGAATGCATGATATTCTCTCCACTCAACTTGTGTGAACTACTGTTGGCCCTTGACCAAGTATTGGAGATCCTTGGTCAATTTTGGGACTTCGACAGCCTGTCGAAGTGGAGATCATGGGATCTCAGCCCCTTTTTAGGGCCTTTTTGGGTTTTGGGCTTATGTAATAGGTATGGGATGTCAGCCCATGGGTTTACCCATGTTTAGGCCCTTTTGTAAAGTATAAATAGATGTCTAGGCGGAGTAAGTTAGGAGAGTACAGAGGCATATATGTGATGTTGTGCTAAGTGCAAGTGATAGTTGTAAATGCTTCATGCATATTGTGTTGAGAACTTGCAAAGCTAAGTGCAAGTGATTGTAAGAGATTGTGTAAAGGATTTGTGTTGTGACCTAGATCGGGGAAGGAGGATATAGCGAAGTGCGCATAGATATCCTGTCCTATGTGGAGTAGGATCTGATTGCTTTGTGCATGTAGAATATTGACAGAAGACAATAAAGGAGAAGAAGAGTTGGTGGACATAGCCCCAGGTAGGGGGTGAACCATGTATATCTTGTGTTGTGGTTTCTTTGTGCTGCATGGTTGTCTTATTGTTTATGTGATTAATGTTGAGTGCATGGATAAATGATTAGATGAATCTGATATGATAGCTTAGTGTTGGATAATGTGAATGAATGCTAGATCTGATCTATGTTGATGTGCTTAGTGCTTGAATGTGTTAGATCTGGGTGAATACTGTGCTACTTTGTTATTTAGGTTTTATCTGCGTTGTGAATAAAGGTTGAATACTAATGAACTATAACTGCTAAGTTCTATGTTAAGGTGTTATAATCACATATCTATGTCCCAGCTAAGGTTGTAGACACTAGAGTCCTACAACCACCCCTACCTCTACCTCGGGTGAGACTTCATCTGCTTCGCAGGTGTTGTCGAAAGGGTCGGTCGTTAGGGTTTTTTTGGTACATTTTTGAAGCATTGAACCTTAGGTCTACCCCTGTGCCAAAAAATGGTTCTGTTGCTAGGACTTGAAACTATGATTGCTGGGAATTGAGGAAGAAGAATCTATGTGCGAAGATCTCACCTAAAACTATGAACTGAAGAAAGAAAGCTCTGTGCATAGATATGCTTCCCTAGTGCGCAGTATTCTACTTAACTTATGAAGATTTGTGCGTAGATATGTTTCCCTACTGTGCAGTATTCTACTTAACTTATGAAGTCTGATCTGAAGAAAAGAGGTAAGATCTGAAAGATTTGTTCTCTGACAAAGTTTAAAGTGAAATTTTTTTATTAAAGAGGTAAGATATAAAAGCTTTGTGCCGTGTTAAAGGTAAGATAAGTGAATTTTTTTTTTTCAAAAGTATGGATCTAGGTATGTTTGATAAATTTTTTCCAATCTTGAAAAGTAGAGCACAGTTAGAAGAAGGAAGATTTGATATGAGTAGATCTGATAAGACTAGTGAAAGATATGTTATTCCTATGCATAGAAAGAATGTTTGGACTAACAAATGGATGCAGAATCCTATAAATAAATTTTTGCAGGTTATCTACTATGATCCTAGTGCACAGTACAAGAAAGGTTGGGGATCATTTAAAAGAAAACAAGGATTAACCCTCTGTTTAAGTTGCATAAGACCGGGGCATCTTGCTAAGGAATTCCCTGGTAGAAGACCTAGTTACCTCTATTGTAAAGATATGGACCATAAAGTTTTGGATTGCCCTAGAATGATTGCTAAGGTTGAAAAAATGAATATGAGACAAGAAAACCCTAAGGAAGGTCAAGAAACTAAGACAATGGTAGAACCCTAGAAAGAATCAGAGAATGTATTGCTACAGATGAAAGAAACCTTGAATGATCAAAATAAAGTCAACTTATCTGAGATCTTCAAATAAAAAGAGTACATAGAAATAAGAATAGGAGACTTCGACATTGGCTGTGTTCTAGATGAGGAAACATAGGTGAATATCATGACATAGAGAACTTGGGAAATTTTAGGAAAGCCTGCTATGAGTCCTTCATTAGGAGGAATAGGATTATTTAGAGGAAATCTCATAAACCTATCTAGAAGACTCACCCAGATATCTATGAGTGCTCATAGAACTTCGACAGAGGAAGATTTTGAGGTTTTTAAATTAATTGAGAACAACACCCCATTTTCTATGTTACTAGGAAAAACCTGGATGGAGAAAGATCAGACCAGAAGAAAAGAAGTTGAAGCCCTAGAACAAAAGAAGCAAGAATTAAAACATTTCATGACTAGGAAGATAGCAAACTTGATCGAAGAACAAGAGAACAGATCGAAGTTGTTCAGAACCAGAAACTTGGATGTCAAAGTTGAAAGAACACAAGAAGACTCACTGAAGAGTGAAGCATCTACGCCAGACAAAAAATAAGTATTTCCCTTGAACCCTATGAAATAATCTCAACAAAGAGAAGTTACTATGCCAAAAGGAGACAAGAATCAGAATGGAAAGAGGAACATCAAGACGAAGATCACAGGGAAGAAGGATAGAAAGCTCAATAAGAAGAGAGAAAAGATTGAAAAGTTACAGAAGGTTCCAAAGGGAACTTTGCAGAAAGAAATTTTGCAAAACTGGAACTTCGTCAGGATATCAGAACAACGCAACATGGCACTTCTCCATGGTGAAGCAATATAACCGCTGAAGGCATTATGACCATTAGCCGAATGGTTAGAACAACAGTTATGACAAGAAACCTCACCATCGAACTGTTGGGACTGCGCCACAATGAACCGAACTGCATTGATGAAGGCCTCTTGTCCATTGGAATGATCTGTTACATCGTTGTCTACTTATTCCGTCAATTGTTGCATCGAGAACACTTTTACAAATTATATTCGAGAGAACTCATTGCGATTGTGTTGTTTGTTGAGATTGACACCTATTCTATTGCATTGTGCATTCAGTTATTGACCTGAGTTATCCAATCTTGAGCATGTATGTTGGATGAACTCAGCGCTATGGAGAAATCACTTAAATAATTTCTAATTGACCTGATGTCTGAGAAAGTGATTTCCGCAGTAATTCATGCCTCATCGACGTGAGGAGTGCAAGCCTCCCTATCAACTACTTGCGGATCTGGACCATCCCGAGCGACATCAAAGAAGAGAACCAAGCATCGAGATGACTTGGAAAATGTGAAGCTAATACCAACTATCCTACCCGACTACATCTTGCCTCTAGTCAGTGCGGTGAGTCGTGGCAATGTCCTGGGAGACTTTGATTACACCCTGGTTACTATGTACCTCTCGAAGGGGATATGTGAATTTAGAGCGTAGCAGGATAAGATCGCGACATTGAAGTTCAACGAATTAAACCTAGGGGACCACAAGAATCACAGTATGCTCCCTCCACATAGGTATCTAACTAAGACAAAGGGAAACAACTTAAAGATAATCCCCCATCCATGGACTATGAACCTCACGCAGTCCAACATCCTGAATGTGATGAAGATTCCACATTTTTGTAGACACCAGGAGGTTAACACATGTGTGAAGCTCCTGCTGTCATGTTACCATGGAGGCTATCTATGGCTAGATAGATGCATCACATTCGATCCGACGTTGATCCATAGGATCACCAAATTGAGCATGCAGGGACCCGATCCACAAGACTTCTACCCAGGAAGGCTTCAAACTGCGCCCTGACAGAGAGAATTGAAGATACGTATGGTGATGTAGAAAAGGCGATGCGAGGATACAAGGTATCTTCCATCCAGAATGGTGCAGTGTGCCTGGCCTTCCATCTGATCGCAGGAAATCTAGTGAGGAAGAACAAACCTACACAGGTCATAGGATTCATTGTTGACCTCACCGGGAAGTGTGTAGAAGGACTCCAGATGAACTAGGTGAGGTACTTGGTCAACCAGTTAGAGTTATATTGTTACGAAGCTCAGGATCAGGGCTGTGAGTTCCACTTTAGCTGGCTCCTGATCCTCATCAAGTTTACTACTAGGGAGATGTCGGAAGGTGTGACCTTCCCGGACATTGATTCATTCGAGCCGCTCGCTGCGAAGTTTTCCATGCTCTGGCACTCAAGCGATATGGGAAAACAATGGTAGTCGAACACGGTCTTTCACACGTACTATATCCAATTGAAGATGGCTATTGAAGTTGTCCCTCGCATGACACTGAACACCCTACACCAGTTTAGACTCCTCATGAAGTTTCACACAGATTGGCACTTCATTTATATCACCGCATGCACAGATGAGCATAAAGAAGAGATTTAGTCATACTACAAGCTCATAGAGGAGGACCTCGAAGAGATAACCAAGGAATGGTCTACAGAGCTCCTTATCCCTACTGACCGCACAAAATTGTCTGACCATGAACTAATTGGCAGCCCAGAGACCACTAACTAAGAGAAGGATACACCTGGACCTAGAAGAAGAAAGAAGACCGAAGAGGTACAAAACCTAAGAAGCGCATCGGAAGAAACTACCTTAGAGTCACCTGGTCGAGGAGGTGATGACGAAGTAGATCAAGAAGAGATCAATGGAAAAGAAGAACAACAGAAGTAAGGTGAAGTAACATTGCCTAGGGATCCTATGGATGAGACTAATCCCTCTAAGAAAATGAAGGTTTCTCCCACGAAACTTGCTTCCCAAAAGAAATCCAAAGCTACCTTGACTAAGATGCAGACTGTGATCACGGTTGATGAATTTGACTTCATCATCGTAGCTGTATTATATGCTTCACAGGAGATTATGCAGAATAGTGAAGCCAAGAAAGAAGCCATGTATGATAAAATTGAGGCAGAACTTAGAGGGGTACAATAGTCCCTTCACTCCAGCCACACAGTTTCCACTGCACCCTTGCCATTAGAAGAACCAGAGTTGGGAGATGAGCCTGCCCAACTCCGCAGACTAACTGATGCAACCGAAGCTCACCTTCATCAAGCGCAAGAAGAGAAAGAATAGTTCATAATGGCTCTGAAACAAGCACAAGAGGAAATGGTAGAGCAACGTCGACTTGCACAAAAGGAGAAGGATGATCTTCAAACCATGTTTGAAGAAGAGAGAGTGCAGATCAAGCAATAAAAAGAGCAGTTGCTCATAGAATAGCTTGGATTCAAAGAAGCAGTCGACATAGCACTTTGCTCTGTGATGAGCTTAGAGCCAAAGGTAGAAGACCCAGTGGAGCATCAAGTAGCACAGCTCATGGAAGACATCCACCAGCTTCAACAAATAATAACAAACTTAGAGCTACAGACAGTGCCAAGCACTCTGCAGAATGTATGAGACAAAAGAGAAACCACTGCCCGAAGCACAGTTGAGAGAATCGGAACTTTAGCCCTGGAATGTAAAAAACTAAGCAGTCGCAGTTTGCAGACATATGAGAGACTTACTGAAGACCCTGAATTAAAGGAACTAGAGTCACAGCTCCAGGAGGTGAAGCAGCAAGAAGCAATAGTACAGGAACAGTTTAATCCCCTCTCAGTAGTTGAAAGGATGAAGCGATCATAGGAACAATGCACTTCCCAACAATAGGTCCACACCATAGAGAGAAAAGTTATGGAAGTGACTTAGAGACTCCAACCAGTCCAGGATGCAGCATGCCAACTGTTTGAAGAGATTGAAGGTCGTGGACCAGAGCTGGAACAAGTAGTCACTGCAGTTTAACAACGCTTAGAGGGACTTGTTAATGAAGCAGTTATCCAAGAATTCATCGATTAGGAGGCCTTGGAACAACAACAGGTCAAAGCAGCTTGAGCCAAGCTTAAGGATTTTGAAGCAGAGCTACCCAGATCAGAGTGGCTCGGGACAAGTCACAGGTGAGTGTTGGGGGCATGTTGTCCCTTAACCAAGTCTTAGAGATCCTTGGTCAATTTTGGGACTTCAACAGCCTGTCGAAGTGGAGCGTGTTGAAAAGTCAACAAGAAATGTGTGTCTAATTTATTTTTCCTTTAAATAAATTGCACAATAAATATTAATCTGTTATCTCATAATTACTTGAAATAATTAACTGAAATGGAAAATCAGTTAACTATGGGAAATTCGAGTTCAAAGGTTGACTGGTGGGACATGGAAGTCAAATTAGTTGTAACTAAGTGACTTGAAGTTGTAACAGAGTTATAAGTGTAGTTATGTGAGTTGTGAAGTAGTTTAACTTAGTTAAGTGAGTTAATCTCAGTTGTACTTGTTGTAACTGAACTTACACTAGTGAGAGTTCATTGAATTAATTATTAATTAATTCACAATCAATGATCTCACATGCAACTGAAGATTTACCATTGTTAACTACATGCATGTCAGATCCAGTGGAGACCCAGTTGAGATAACAGGTGAAAGGGACAGTTTGGCTATCAGTTGTGATTTGAGTGAAGTGCACTCATGCAATCACACACACAGTGGATGTGCCCATGAGAAATGCGAAGCCTAGGCAAGAGGAATTCAAATCATTTGTAGGTTTTCCATTAGCAAGGATTGTGCAGAGGAGGCGGGTTGTCTGGAGGCAGAGAATTGGCACATGTATTTGTTGATTTTTGTATGACAATGTGAAAGGATTGTATTGTACTGAGAGCTCTTGGATTAGATTTTTGTATGATATTGTTTCATGATGCATGATATACATAATATATGATAGTGGGGTTTTTAGATTTATGCTTTCCCAGTAAAAACACATGTGTTATATGTGATTGATCTTTCTTCTTGATATTGCAATTGGAAATCGTGTTTTAAATTCTACAAGAATATTTGTAGAAGAGATTATGTATTTAAAAGTCACATATAATTTTTAGATCAGGAGAATCCAAGCAATAAATAATTTGTACTAAAATTTCTACATGGTATCAGAGCACATGAGATTGCAGAAGCTGAGTTTGTGATTGGATAGAATTCAAATTACACTTTCTTGGTGCTATAGTTGATTCAAGATCAAAATGGATTTCAATGGCTTGAGGTAGGAGTATGCACTCAAGGGAAGCTCGAAATACATTTCTTGGAAGGATAGGATGGAGGCAGTACTCGAAGACAATGGCTTGAAGGAATTTAGTGACAAAGATTTTCCTAAGCCAGATGTTGCAGATGCTGCAAATATTGATGCATGGAAAAAGAAAGTGGAAAAGGAGAGGAGGATTTTGTTGGAGGGAGTACGAGACCACATTGTCTCTAGCCTCCATGGGAAAGCCACACCACATGAAATGTGGAAGACTTTGATGGATCTATTCCAAAACAACAACGACCATAGGAAATTGGCGTTCAAAGATAAACTCAGGAAGATCAAGATGGAGAAGGGCGACTCCATTCCAAAATATCTCACGAAGTTTTTCTAGTGTTGGGATGAGCTAGGGAGTGTGGGAATAATAGTCGTTGATGATGATTTGGTGAGATTGGCACTCCTAGAACTTCCCAAGAGTTGGCATAGTTATCAAGACTCTGTCAATGGAAGGGAAAAATTGCCAGATTGGGAATGACTATGGTCGGATCTAGTACACGAGGAGTTCAAGCAGAACACCAGAGATGGCTCTTCATCAAAGCATGATGATGAAGAGGATTTTTCTTTGGCTTCCAAGGAAAGGAAAGGGAAGGGGAATAAATTCCATTCAAAATCCGAGTCTAAAGGCAAGTAGTTGGATTTGTCCAAAGTGAAGTGTTTTCACTGTCATGAACATGGGCATCTCGCTACTAACTGTCCGGAGAAGAAGAAGAACAAGAAGGTTGTTGGAGTTGCAGCTGGTGAGGCCCTTGCCTCACAATTTGAAATTGAATTATCCTTGATATTATGCATGGTGTCAAGTGAATTAGGATTGGTGTGGTATTTGGATAGTGGTGCTTCCTTCCACATGACGGGAGATAAGGATCTTTTCAGTGACTTGGAGGAGAAATATCTCGAAATGCATATAGATATGGGCGATGATGGACGATGCAGTGCAACTGGAATTGGTTCCATTACCTTTCAGAGGGAGTCAGGTAAACCATTTCAATTGAAAAATGTTATGCATGTTCCAAGTCTAAAGAAAAACTTGGTCTCAGTCGCAATGTTGGAGGATAGAGGCTATGACGTTGTTTTCAACAGTGGAAAAGATTTTCTGTGACACAAAACAATGGTTCAAGTCAAGAGAATAGGGATTTGAGTTAAAAATATCTACATGCTCGAGGTAGATGGCGGCACTGCCATGATGGGCAAGGAAGAAAAAATGGTGAGTCGAGATGAGGGAGAATTGAGGCATAGGCGATTGGGCCATCTTCATCATGGAGCCTTGAAGATCGTGCACCAAATATATTCTGGACTTCCAATGGGAACACTTTCTCAGTTAGATCAGTGAAAGGGTTGCACCATGGGGAAGTATGCAAATTCCACCTTTCATGAAAAAGAGAATCGTGCTTCAGTGATTCTGGAGAGAGTTCACACAGACATGTGTGGACCATTATCGGTTGCTTCAACAACAAAACATAATTATTATGTTATTTTTGTTGATGACTTTTCTCATAAATGTTGGATATTCTTCATGTAGAAGAAGGATCAAACATTCTCAAAGTTCTGTGAGTTTAAAGCATTGGTGGAGAAAGAGTTGGGGAAGTAACTGAAGGCTCTGAGGAGCGATAATGGTGGAGTATACATATCTAATGAATTCAAAGACTTCTGCAACAAAGAATGAATTCAAAGAGAACTCATAGTGCCTCATAACCCACATCAAAATGTGGTTGTGGAGAGGAAAACTATAATGATCGTGGGTGCAACACGAACGATGTTGCATGATCAGGGCCTACCAATGCATTTGTGGGTAGAAGAATGAAACACTGCAGTTTATGTTGAAAACCATTGTCCTCGTAGAGTACCTGGAATGAGTACACCTGAAGAAGCTTTCACTGGTAAGAAACTTGGTGATTCTCATTTTAAGATTTTTGGCTCATTTGTTTATGTGCATGTGACCAAGAACGCTAGGAAGAAGCTGGAGCCGACTGCTGAAGTTGGAATATTTGTGGGGTACACAGAAACACCCCATAATTATCGTGTGTATTTTCCTAACAGTAAGATGACTATTATGCGATAGGATATAAAATTTGATGAGGGGAATGCCATGCGGTTTTCGCTTGAGAGGGAACTAGACTTGCATGTAGAGGAGGAATTGTTGGTTCCCAAAGATGAGTCTCAAGATGTGGATCAGCCACCACATCCACATGAGGAGGTTCATGGAGTGGATGAAGCCACTCATGCAGAGACATCCATCAGAAATGGCAGAAATCGCACCATGGAAGCTGATAGATTGAGACTAGATGTTGCACAGAATGTAGGAGCCCTTACTTCACAGTGCAGACAAAGACAGTCTCCTAATCAATTTACTGGATATATGGCTCTCATGAGAAAATGTATTGTGACTGAACCATCTTCCTTTCAGGAAGTGGTGCAGGATCCCACTTGGGTTGATGCAATTGTGGAGGAGTATGACTCCATTTTCAAAAATAGTGCATGGGAAATTGTCCCAAGACCACTCAACAAATCAGTGCTAGGTTCGAGATGGATCTACAAGGGTAAGATTTTAATCATTGTTCTTTATGTTGATGATTTAATACTGACTGGTGATGAGTAGATGATACACTCATGCAAGGAGGACCTTGCAAAGGAGTTCAAGATGAAGGATATGGGTCTTCTTCATTAATTCCTTGGATTGGAAATATGGCAATGAGATGGTGAACTTTTTGTGTCTCAAGGCAAGTATGCAAGGGAGATACTAGGTAAGTTTCACATGGAGGGCTGCAAACCCATGGATACTCCTCTTCCAGGAAACTGGAGGAAAGATTATGCTACTTCTGGGGAGGTAGTGGATGCTACTATGTATTGATAGTTAGTGGGTTCACTAATGTATCTAGTGAACACGAGACCGAACATTTTCTATGCGGTTAACCATCTGAGTCAAGTGATGGTTAAGCCTACCAAGCTCTTTTGGAAGGCAGGTAAGCATGTCCTAAGATACCCAGGGGGAACATATGAGTATGGATTATGGTACAGACAGATGGATGAAGTGAAGTTACATGGCTTAATGGATGCAGATTGGGCGGGAAGACCAACGGAAAAAAAGAGCACATCAAGGGGGATATTTAGTATCGTATCTACAGTTGTTTCTTTGTACAGCGGGAAACAGAGATCTGTGGCACTTAGTTTAGTGGAAGAAGAATACATGGCAGTGATTCAAGATGCATGTGAGGCTATCTAGATGAGAAAGATCTTGGTTGGTTTGTTTGGTTCTCATTTAGATCCGACAGTGATTCATTGTGATAATCATAGTTTCATTAAACTCTCGATTAATCTTGTTTTTCATGTTAGATATAAGCATATAGATATCTGGTATCATCATCTCAGAGATTGTGTGCAGCGCAAGATCATGTTGCTTCAGTGCATTCCTACGGAAGATCAGGATGCAGACATTCTAATGAAGGTGCTCACCAAGAGAAAATTCGAATACCATAGAGACAGGATTGGGGTGAAGGATAATCCCTTTCTTGTTGAGAGGGAGTGTTGAAAAGTCAATAAGAAATGTGTGTCTAATTTATTTTTCCCTTAAATAAATTGGACCATAAATATAAATCTATTATCTCATAATTACTTGAAATAATTAACTGAAATGGAAAATCAGTTCACTATGGGAAATTTGAGTTCAAAGGTTGACTGGTGGGACATGGAACTCGAATTAGTTGTAACTAAGTGACTTGAAGTTGTAACAGAGTTATAAGTGTAGTTATGAGTTGTGAAGTATTTTAATTCAGTTAAGTGAGTTAAGATCAGTTGTACTAGTTGTAACTGAACTTACACTAGTGAGAATTTAGTGAATTAATTATTAATTAATTCACAATCAGTGATCTCACATGCAACTGAAAATTTACCACTATTAACTACATGCATGTCAGATCCAATGGAGACCCAGTTGAGATAACAGGTGAAAGGGACAGTTTGGATATCAGTTGTGATTTGAGTGAAGTGCACTCGTGCAATCAAACACACAGTTGATGTGCCCATGATCAATGCATAGCCTAGGCAAGAGGAATTTGAATCATTTGTAGGTTTTCCATTAGAAGGAATTGCGCAGAGGAGGCATGTTGTCTGGAGGCAGAGAAGTGGCACATGTATTTGCTGATTTTTGTATGACAGTGTGAGATGATTGTATTGTATTGAGAGCTCTTGGATTAGAGTTTTGTATGAGATTGTTTCATGATCCATGATATACATAATATATGATAGTGGGGTTTTTAGCTTTATGATTTCCCGGTAAAAACACCTGTGTTATGTGTGATTGATCTTTCTTCTTGATATTTCAATTGGCGATCATGTTTTAAATTCCAAAACAATATGTGTAGAAGTGATTATGTATTTAACAATGGCATATAATTGTTAGATCAGAAGAATCTAGGCAATACATAATTTGTATTAAAATTTCTATAGAGCGCAAGTCGAAGAAGAGATCGTGGGATCTTGGCCCCTTTTTAGGGCCTTTTTGGGTTTTGAGATGATGTAACGGGTATGGGATGTTGGCCCGTAGGTTTACCCATGTTTAGGACCTTTTTGTAAATTATAAATAGATGTCTATGTGGAGTAAGTTAGGAGAGTACGGAGGCATCTATATGATGTTGTTCTAACTGCAAGTGATAGTTGTAAATTCTTCGTGCATATTATGTTGAGAACTTGCAAAGCTAAGTGCAAGTGACTATGTAAAGGATTTGTGTTGTGACCTAGCTCAGGGAAGGAGGATCTAGAAAAGTGCACGTAGATCTCTTGTCCTATGTAGAGTAGGATATGATTGCTCTGTGCATTTAGAAGATTGACAAAAGACAATAAAAGAGAAGAAGAGTTGGTGGACGTAGCCCTAGGCAGGGGGTGAACCATGTATATCATGTGTTGTGGTTGCTTTGTGATTTATGGTTGTCTTATTGTTTATGTGATTAATGATTAGTTCACTGATAGATGCTTAGATGAATTTGATATGATAGCTTAGTGTTGGATAATGTGAATGAATGCTAGATCTGATCTATGTTGATGTTCTTATTTCTTGAATGTGTTAGATCTGGGTGACTATTATGTTTCTCTGTTATTTAGGATTTATCTGTGTTGTGAATAAAGGCTGAATACTAATGAACTATAATTGCTAAGTGCTCTGTTAATGTGTTACAATCACATATATGTGTCCCAACTAAGGTTGTAAACACAAGAGTCCTACAACCACCCCTGCCTCTACCTTGGGTGAGACTTCATCTGCTTCGCAGGTGTTGCCGAAAGGGATGGTAGTTAGGGTTTTGTTGGTACGTTGTTGAAGCATTGAACCCTGGGTCTTCCCCTATGCCAACAACTACTTAACTGATGACTTCATGGTTTATTAACTAGGACTAGGTGGTAGTTTACTCGGGTTTCTGTTAGTGCATGTTCACATGATCTCTAGAATCTCAACTATGGTGATTTATCGCCTCATGTAGCTTATATGTATTGTAAGTTGTTCACTCTTTGATTGTGGAATACAATTATTTCATTCTTTCTCCATTATTCTCTCAACTTTGCAAGTTTGATTTTCATTGTTGCTAGCTAGATTCTTTGTGCAATTTTCACTCCAATTTCACATGGTCTTAGAGCCCACGTGTGCTAGGAAAAATGAGAAAAAACTCTCTCTTGTGGATATAGAAGATTGGAGCGACCATAGAGGATGGATTTTCCGTCAACAATGATTCTAACCCCATACTACCACTTTGAATGGAAGCCAAAGATTATTATTCTTATCAAAATAAAATGTTTGTATCGAATCACTATAAGAACTAAAACAGATCCCAATTCCACTGATGAGAAATCTCATTTTCTCAACAGACAGGATATGGATTTCAGACTTATATGCTTGTCTATTTCTCTTTAATTACTATTCCATGTTGAATCATTAACAACTCCAAATGAAGTATGGAACAAATCAAAGGTCATATTCAAGAAAAATGATGATCATGAAGAATGCATGTTGGAGAATACCAAAGAAAATCCTGGAGAAAATACACCAGAAGAACAGGCTTCTCAACTTCCTCCTAAAGAGGATTTCAGACATAATACATACTATCATCCAGATCATATTTCTAATTTGATTTATTAAATTAATTCGAAAGTAAATTAACATGCATATGTCGATCCTGTTATCCCCATTTTGTGGGATAACTAAGGAGATCATGTCTCGAGGCCCTCGGGTTACAGGTATGGAGTTTCAAGAGACCACATGACTAGCATTTTCCACTTGCTGGAAGCCCGCTCTATCACCACATTTTGGATCCATCATTAGCACATCTACCACACCAACTAGCTTCTGGAAAGTGCATGGGTCTTGCTCCATGCAGTACAAGTCAAGTATTGTGGCAGGTAATCACCATAATATTTGAGGCATTTAAGCATGTTGTATTGAAGATGTTTTTTATTATAGAATGCTTGCTTGGACATTATGATTTTTAACCTGTTTCACCTTGGTGAGTATCATTGATTTCCTAGTAAGTGGCCAAATTTTGGGGAAGGGTGAAAATAGGGGTCTCTTGAGGGGTCATCGTACCATTCTCGACCATAATTATTACTTTCCTCTCATTGAATTCACATCACATTACCTTCTTCTAGGCCCTTTGAATTTAGTGACCCAAGAAGGCCATGTACCTCATTTCATGGGAAGAAGGGGTTGAAGGCCCAGGGGGATGGTGGATGGAAAAAGATAAAATCCTAAAATATAAACCTTCCAAATGCTATCCTAGATAGGTCTTGAGAATGATGAACTGCTTCTCTTAAAAATTGAAGGTCTTCAAAAGATAAAACACATAATAAATATTGTGCTTGAATGAAATACTAACACTAGTGTGTTATAACTCTTTGATGGTTACCCCTATGGCACTTTATGGACCTCTTCTTTAAAGTGACACTGTGTTACTACCCCTCAAGCTAATTGATCCACTATTGGGAGTACACATGTGTTTGGATAATTAATTAATGAATAAATGGAAATAAATGGGCTTGTAAAAAGGTTGCATTGAAGACGAAGGTGCAATACACCCTCTACAAAGGCACCCATAAGTGAGATAATACGAGCCCTTGTATGTCATGAAACTCATTGACCTATGAATTCTAACCCCCTATCCACTTCATCATCCACTACATGACCTTGAAGGGGCACCCTTGGGAGCATCCCCTACTTGAGGGTTTTGGTCTACCCAATAGGACTTTTATGACACCCCTCCCATACCTAAAATTGGTCAATTATATAAGGTCTTTGAGAAATTTTTTAATTTGATGAGGTAGTTTTAATGAACATGTTTAGGTGCCTTGTTGATTATATGTTTTTTTCACTTGCCATGATATTTTGACTTGAGATCCTTGGAGGACATACCTATTTTTTTTGCAGGACCTTGTTTGGTGACCAGTTTTGGGAGAACAAGCCTATCTTGGGCTTCCATAGGGCTTGAAGGCCGCAGGTTGGATGCCAAGGGCCCACATGTTGAATCACGATGCCTTTCCTTTGGAGGCCTATAACACACTTTGGAGGATATTTGCTAGTCCTCACATACCAAACGACTTGCCTAGGAGGGGAAAAACACACTCTTTGGTGATTGACATCACTTAGGGATGGGGTTGGTGGTGATGGAGTTATTTTTCCTTGACACTTGCCATCATTTGATGGAGAGATCAGATTGACTTGTGGGAAAATACTATAGTGCATGAGGATAATTCCTTTGGAGGACAAATGTTCCATCCCCAACCTCAACGATTTGTTAAATATGCCAAAATGTTTCCCTAAGGGTGTGACGTCATCTTATTTAAAGGGTTTCTAATGTGTAAAAGTGAAATTTGAATTTGTAAAGGGGAAAAGTAAGGGTTTTTGACCCCCTACTTTGTGGTTTACCCTAATTAAGTGGAAACTATATTTTAGACATTTTGTGTAAATAGAGATCATGTGAATCTCATTTCATAACATAACTCTCCCATTGTGAGAAGTACTTGGCTGAAATTTTCACTATTCTTGGGCATTTTCTCTCCCTCTTTACATGTTGTCATGGCTTACTTTGATATTCGTGGAAGGAATTCATGTGGTACCTCTTGTGGAGTTTTTCTCTTGCATATTGGTGGATAATTCTTGGTAAAGTGGAAATCTCTTTTGTTAATTCTTCCTCTAGGTGAAGGGTTTTATATTGTTATTGTCTCTCTTTTATTGGTTGTAAGGTTGACTAGTTGGATTTCTTGGGGAGTATAAGTGCATACAACCCCACTAATCTCATCAATATTTGTCTTGGAAATAATTTGTTTCTTAAGGTAGTGCTAGGAGAAGTAAAAGGGCTTACACCCTCCTAGCACTTCCTAGTTATCTTTACTTGCCTTGGGGAGTAAGAGAGTTTACACCCCCAAGTAAATAGTATAGTTAACTCTTTATTTGACTCCATAACCCAACAGTTAAATAACTAATCATTTTCATTTTGCATTGGAGAAATAAAATTGTTGCATTGGGATACATGAAAATACGAGATAATTGTTTAAATTGCAAATTTTCCTTCATGTTCTAGGCTTGTCATAGCCACTAGGGCATCTCAATTGGTTAAGTACTTATTTATTATATAATAAAATTTTATCTACAGCCATTAGGGCTACATAAACCCTAAAAAATTTCATTTATAACTCTCTACTCAACCGTCAAAAGTTGCTAAGTGTTTGCCACATTAAACTACTAGGCCTATCGCAACTTTTGGGTGGACTCTTTGTAAGTTTTGGTGGTTGGATTTACTGCTATAACACTTTTTTTCTACAGCCATAAGGCTGAAAAATATCTATGCAAACACTCTTTATTACATCCTTGTTTCATTTATAAATTCTTGTTCTTTCATTCTTGAGTATCATTAGTGTTTATCTTACTTATCTCTTGCATCATTTGTTGGACTTTTAGCAAATTGTTTAGCAACTTTAACACTTATTTACTTTCTGATATACATTCTTGTTTACTGCTACAATTAGGGACAAAAATACTAACTTTCTTGTCCTCCTGACATTGTACATATATACTCGTCTTGTTCTTGTGTCTCAGGCAAGTACATCATTCTTTACAGGTGTCCTTATCTCTTAGCAGCCATTGGCTACCACCAAGACTCTTTACAAATCATTTTCACATATTCTATATTTAACTTTAGGGGGAACTTCATTCATATCTTCACTTTCCATCTCATTTCCCTTAGGGTTATCGGGCTTCCCCCCTTGAGGTGATTCTCTCCCCTCTAAAGTGACAGGAGTACATGCCTAAGGTGATAGTGGGTAGGTGTTCTCAGAGTTGTCACCATTTGGTGGTTGGGTCAGGGTTTTCCCAACCTACAAATTGTGCAATAATAGATCCAAAACCAAGACCCAAATGGGAACAATCCACCCTACCAATAGGCAATGATCTTATAGGTGATCTTGTCGATCCTAGAAGGATGATATCCCAATTTGAGGGATCTCCACATGCTATCATAGCCACAGAACTAGCAATTCCCATGCATTTCTACATGGTTATAGCAGCTAACCCTTGGTCCTATTTATAGGATGAATGGAATCCATATTGAAAAACTACCATGAATGAGGAATACAATTCCCTCATTGAGAACCACTCATGGGAATTTTATCTTATTCCTTCTGTGGGGAGAAAGTGGATAGCTAAGGGATTCTCACTAGTGCATTCACTTCACCAAATTTTCATAGACATATACATCATCAAAAAACCTTCACTGAGAATAAAATTGAGCATTTGATAGGTCTTATTGGAATGAAGAACTCAATTGCAAAGTATCATTCCTACTCAACATTGTATTTTGAGGGGGAGGAGAGTGTGCATTGTATTGGAGTTAATGCACACTCACCTAGTATATTTGTTCCTAAGTTCTATAGTCTAAGTTGAGGGTGCCACTTGGTCTCCCATGTTATGAGATATTCTCACCTAGATGAGAATATTCTCCCCTAGGCAAGGGTGTCACCTCCTCTTCAGTCATTACTCCATCATACTTCGATTAGACTAGTGGAGTAGAGTCTTGCATGGAAACCTTGGAATTATCACCATGTGTTTCATGCTCACCTTGGAATAATCGCCATGAGGGAAAAATTCACATACATGAGGATAGGATATTGATAGATATTTCCATTCATGAGATTCTCTCCACTCCACTTGTGTGAACTAGTTAACTGATGATCACATGGCCAATTAACTAGGACTGGGTGGAAATTTACTCAGGTTTTTGTTAGTGCATGTCCACATTATCTCTAGAAGATAAACTATGGTGATTTATCTCCTCATGTACCTTATATACATTGTAAATTATTCATTCTTTGAGTGTGGAATATGTGGAATAGTATGGAATACAATTCTTTCATTCTTTCTCCATTCTTCTCTCAATTTTGCAAGTTTGGCGTTCATTGTTACTAGCTAGATTCTCTGTGTAGGTTTCACTCCAATTTCACATATATGACCTTTCCTTAGGATCCACCTCAACAATAATACTAAGATAAAGGAATGGTTAGGAATACTATACTAAGGAAAGTTTCACTAACCCTTCCCTAGGATCCCCCTCAACAGGAATACTAGGATAGAAGAAGGGTTATTAAATCCTTCCCCAAGATTCCCCTCCTTGAGAATACCATGAGAATATTATGCATGAGGAAGGGTCGACTAAACTTCCTAGGAATCCCCCTCAACAAGAATACTAGGTTTGAGCTAGTGTTTTCAAAACCTTTCTTGAGCTCCCCATTGACATGAATAATCAACTTAAAGAAGGGTTGGCCAACCCTTCCACAAGATTCCCCTCAACAAAAATACTAAGCTTGAGGAAACTGTTGGGTGCCCCCTTGATGAAAATACCAATATTGAGGAAGTGTCACATAACCCATCCTTGGGCTCCCCATTGACATGAATACTATGCTTGAGGAAGGTTCAATTGACCCTTCCCTGTGCTCCCCCTTAATGTGAATACTAGGCTTGGGGAGTGGTCTACCAACCCTTCCTCAATCTCCTTCCTTGAGATCCCATTTGATGTGAATATTATTTGATATAGGTTTCTATAAATGTTATGAACAATCATTATTTTCATCATTCTTTGGTGGTGACATCACTTTAACATTGAACAACCTTAGAATGAGTGCCATTAAATTAGATTGTTAGGCCTTAGGTCTTGCAAGAAGGAATTCTAATCATATCTCTTGCAATTTTTACATATTTACTATACCCAACTACAAATTTTCATGAGATTGTGTTATAGCATAAATTATGCCCATATTATAACATAGCCTTTGTAATACATCAAACCATGTTCTCCCCTATGATAATTATTAGATGAACAATAACACCTCTACATGGCTTTAGAGATCTTTATGCATGAAGATAAATTTTCCAACCATTCTATCTAAAAACATATTAGGTTTATCATCCCTCGTGGCTAAAGGAGAAACTAACTTATCATAGATAAACACTATAAAAACTTTCATACCCAAGTTCTTAACAATGCAATATTTGACCTATCAGAGGTAAGAGTAAAGAAAGAGTTTCACTCATAAATTTGTTGAAATTTACAAGGAAATGTTTCATTTAAAAAAAAATCATAAATATTTTAATAAAATAAAGAATGCATTTCTATAACAAAATTATTGAAATCATATATATTTTGGAGTAAGTTTTGTGTTTCTAATATGCTACTTCTAGCTTAGAAAGAAATAGTTTAGTAGGATTTAGGCTAATAACATCTTATCCGCACTTTCAGAAACTAATTAATTATAACATTCACATTGCTAGTTTGAAAACCTTTAAAAAGATTCAAAATAAATATACATCAAATTTTTCAAAATATGACATTTTATAAAATTGTCATATCCACACAATAATGTGTAGATTTTAAAATTGTACAATTATTAATGCAAACAGATTTTGAATAAAAGAACAAAAAAGATACAATGGAAAATACACACATTACGCAGAGATTTTTCGCCTGAAAACCCAAACCGAGAAAACCAACATATTCTATATTCATTCATATCATACAATGTTTACAATACAATATACATATAGGATCCAATGACATCCAAAACCCTAATCTAATGACCTGGATTAGTCAACAACCCAAATTCATTAACCGAAAATATAAAATCATCGGTGAAAAACCATGTGTAGAAAAACTGCCCAACAATGGACATGAAAATCAAGGTGACCCAAAAATTGAGTCAAAAAGGTGACACGTTTCCCGGGGAAAAAAAATTCCTCCCCCCTAACCCGTCCCCCCCACCCCGTGCCCAGTGCAACGTAGAAAACACTACGTCTAGTCATGCAAAGAATACAACATGTACTCAACATTCCCCCACTTGTTGTTTTCTCTGCATACAGGGGGTTATAGGGTTACATAGTCAACAATCTAGGGAAACAATGCCCATAGATCCTCTACACCAAGAGAAATTCTCAGTGGTCATAGATTTTGTTAATGAATCTACAACATTCTTCAAAGTGTCCACCTTCATCAACAACACTTTCTTTTCTTTAACCATGTCTCTCTCAAAGTGATATTGAGCATCAATATTCTTTGTCTTTGAATGTTAAGCCGAGTTCTTCGCCAAAAAAATTTCACTCTAACTGTCACAATCAATCCTTATAGCTTGCTATACCAACCCAATACCTGATCAAAATCTTTGTAACCATACTGCTTCCTTTCTTGCATGAGTGGTTTCCATGTATTGAGCTTCTGTAGTTGAAAGTGCCACTACATATTGTCTTTTTCTTGTCCAACTATTTTCTCCTCCAAATAGGTTAAACACATACTCGCTTGTACATCTCCTATGATCCAGAGCTTCAACCTAGTCTGCATCCACAAATCCATGTATATCCAATACCTTATCCAATCCTGGTCTTCCTTTGTATCAAAATCCATAGCTAGCAGTGCCACACAAATACCTAAAAACCCTCTTTACTATTGTCCAATGCTCCTTCCCTGGCTTTGAAATATACCTTCTCAAAAATCCCACTACATGTGCAATGTCTAGTCTAGTACATACCATTGCATACATCAAAGTGAAAACCACACTCGCATAAGGAACATGATACATTTCTTCCTCCTCTTCTTCTATCTTGGGACACTGATCCACATATAACTTTGCACCTTCAAGAATAGGGACCCTGACCGGTTTACATTCCTTCATTTTAAACCTTTGCAATATTGCCTTTGCATATTTTCTCTAATTTAACCAGAGTTTCTTGTTTTTCTAATCTCTTTTAATTTCCAAGTCCAAAATGAAATTTGCAACACCAAGATCCTTCATGTCAAATTTAGAGGACAACTGAGTTTTCACATCCTGGATAATCTCCTTGTGGTTTCCTATCACCAACATGTCATCCACATACAAAAGACCAAATAAATCAAATGATCACCAATTAATTTAAAATACACATAGTGATCCTCTTTACTTCTTGTGAAGCCAAGTCGCAACATATAAGTATCAAATGTTTTATACCACATCCTTAGTGATTGTTTTAAACCATACATGGAATTTTTTAGGTTGCATACCAGCTCCTTCTTTCCCTTCACAACAAATCCTTCTAGTTGCTTCATATAGATTTCTTCTTCCATATCCCCACGTACGAATGTTGTCTTCACATCCATCTATTGTACTTCAAAATCAAACATAGCAGCAACAGATAACATAAATCTAATAGAAGTTAACTTGGCAGAAGGAGGAAAAATCTCACCAAAATCAATTCCCTCAACCTGGGAATAACCCTTTGCTACTAACCGAGATTTGTATTTCTCTTCTTTTCCTTCTGCGTTCAACTTGTTTTTAAATACCCATTTTTTGCCAATGGGATTTCTTCCAGTCAACAACTCCACTAGATCCCATGCCTCATTCTTATCCAAGGTTTCCATTTCTTCAACCATGGCCTTTTTCCATAGTTTTCCATCCTCTGAATCCACTGCCTCCCTAATAGTTCTAGGATCATCATCAGTGATAGACAAAAAAAAAATTGAACAGAAATTGGGTGGAGTATACCTTTTTTAGTAGCCTTTTTTCCTGCATTGATCTCCTCAATACTGGAGTCTGAGGATCTTCTTCTTATTATTCTTGTTCTTCTATAGAGTTTGATTCATCATCCTTTGGCTCAAACTCTATTTTATCTTTTTCTTCCTTAATTGGTAGGACTTCCTATTTGACAGCATCCTTCATTTCTCTAAATACCACATCTGGCCTATACAGAACCTTCTTATATTCTAGGTTCCAAAGCTTATAACCTTTGAGACCATATTTATAACCAATAAAGATACACTTTTCATCCTTCTTATCTAGATTACTCATGTTTTCCTTTGGAAAATGAAGATATGCCTCACATCCAAACACCTTGAGATGTGTGAGAGAGGGCTTCTTACCAGTCCATACCTCTTATAGAGTCTTGTCATCCAGTGTTGATGAGGGTGAACTATTGACCAAGTAACATGCAGTACCCACTTCCTTTGCCCATAATTCTTTCCCTAACTTGGCACCACTGAGCATGCACCTTTTCTTTTCCATCAACGTCCTAGTCATCCTTTCTGCAACTCCATTTTGCTGAGGTGTATATGGAGTAGTATTATTCCTGTCTATATCTCACTTCTTACATAACTCTTCAAATTCATTCCCATGGAACTCTCCACCATTATGCGTCCTCAACACCTTAATTCTTTTTTCTGTTTGATTCTAAACAAGAGCCTTAAACTCTTTAAACCTGCCAAAGACTTCATATTTCTTATTGAGGAAATATATCCAAGAATTTATTGAGAAGTCATCAATAAATGAGACATAGTACACAAATTTTTCTAGTGATGGAACCAACATAGGTCCAAACACATCATTGTGCACTAGCTGTAAAATTCCTTCTTCCCTTGTTGCACCAGAGGGGAATCTTACCTAATTCTACTTCCCACATACACAATCTTCACAGAAATAAAAATCCAGAGAGTAGTTAGACATACCTTCAACCATACCTTTACCATGCAGTAGTCGAAGACCCTTCTCTCCAATATACCCCAGTCTTTGATGCCACAAAATAACCTTTTCTCCATAGATTGTAGGAGTTTTCTCTTCTTCTACTCCAATATTAGGAATATTGGAACTATTACACCCATTACTAATAATTCTTCCTTTCATCTTATACAAAGTTCCAATCTGAACTCCCTTCAAAAAAACCATTTCTCCTCGAACCATCCTACAGGTTTCCTTTTCAAATATTGTTTTTACCCCTGCATCGTCCAGTTTGCTTACATAAATCAAATTTATGGCCAATCCCGGGATGTGCAGAACACCGGGAAATGTTCTAATCCTTCCATATATGAGGGTCAACTTAAATTTTCCTCATCCTATGATTATGGTTGTCCAGTCATCACCTAGGAAAACATTACCTGCATCATACCTTTCATATTCAAAGAACCACTCCTTATGGGGAGTCATATGAAAACATGCACCTGAATCAACCAACCATGCCTCATGATATGCATGTGTACTTGAAGAAGCCAAGTGCGCATCTCCTCCTTCTTCCTTGGAGGTATTTTCTTCTATAGAGGGAGCACCTTTAGATCCCTTCACGTTCTTAAGATTTTTGGATCTACATTGCTTCTTGAAGTGCCCTTCTTTTCCACATCTCCAGCATACCTTTACAGAATTTCCTGGAGATTTAGATCTACCCTTAGAATTAGATTTCCCACTTGAGGGCTTAGATCTATTTCTTTCATGGGAGAATCCTCTTATGTTGGCCCTTGGTTATGAAAGAAATCGAAGATAGAGGAAGAAAAGGTCAAACACGAACTATGCGGGAGACATAGTAACTACCACTGGGTCGAAGTAAGAAAAAGAGAAGAAACGATGGAGTGAAGTATGGAAAAGAAAATCGTTGGATGAGGAGATCAAGGATGACAGATCAGCAAGGAAGAAGGATCGTGGAAAACTTATCAAGTCAAGAAATCCATAATTGAATGCTTTGGAGCACCGCATGACGAAGAAGGAAATACAGGTTGGCAAAGCCCAGAAAAAGTGGGTCAACTTGACCTAGGGTTTTAGACACCTAGGGTTTTGGTATTTAGAGTTTTGGCACCTAGGTTTTGACCTAAGGCTATCGGTGAGGGATTGTAATGTATAAATAAAGGTCAAGAGGACCTGGGTCGGGTTGATCATTGAGTATTGATACGATATTGTTGTTGATCTAGCTCTATTACTGTGGTGAGAGATCATTGTATTATGAGAGAGAAGTGTTGAGTGAGAGAGCCTTCTGGTATTGTAAGATATTCAGTTGGGTACGAAGGTCAATTCCTACAGTTGGGTGTGCAGGAAGGGGAGAGAATGAAAGGAAAGAATGAATATCTACTAGCTGAGAGCACAGACAAGAAATGTAATCTTTATCTTAAATATATCATAAGCACAGTTCTGTGGACATAGCCCTAGAGAGAGGGTGAACCATGTATTTTTTTGTTGTGTGTGTAATTGATGCCCAGATCTCTGCCATTGTTGCTCTTTTATTTGCATTATTGTGTTAGATCTGATTTATAGATGCGCAGAATAGATCTAGCTTATAAGAGATATATGAATGTTGT
>JASDQU010371199.1:47500-65300 GCA_032191745.1 Picea mariana | reverse complement strand
AGCTGAAGACATTGAAGGGAAACTGGAAGGAAGGCTTGGTGAATGGGAGTCGAATGAAGTTGTATTATGACAACCAGCTGCCTCGCAGCTCTCAATAAAATCAAGGGGAAAAGAATCTAGGTACCAGGTGCAGTTGAAACTGGGTACCAGACATAGAAAAGACAGTCCGCACAAAGATGGGAAGGATGCATAAAGCAGAAAGCAAATTCTGCACTGCGCAGTCCAAAGTCGAAGTAAAAGGGAAGGATCAGATATGAAGTGCCTCGAGATGAGTGACAGGTGAGTGTTGGGTGCCTGTTGGCCCTTGGTTATGGAATAAAGAGAATATAGAGGAAGAAAAGGTCAAATGTGAACTACACGGGAGACACAATAACTGCCACTGGGTCGAAGTAAGCAAAAGATTAGAAAAGTTGGAGCGAAGTATGGAAAATCAAGCCGTTGGATGAGGAGATCAGGGATGATAGATCAAAAAGGAAGAAGG
The DNA here is from genome assembly GCA_032191745.1 of Picea mariana. Lineage (NCBI taxonomy): Eukaryota > Viridiplantae > Streptophyta > Pinopsida > Pinales > Pinaceae > Picea > Picea mariana. The sequence continues at coordinate 64,819 of JASDQU010371199.1, read as the reverse complement.
ATCGTGGAAAAATCAACAAGCAAAGAAAGCCATCATCAGATGCTTTGGAGCACCACACGATGAAGAAGGAAAGACAGGCTGGTGAAGCCCAGAAAAAGCAGGTCAAGTTGACCTAGGGTTTTGGTATTTAGGGTTTTGGCACCTAGGTTTCGACCTAAGGCTATCAGTGAGGGATTGTAATGTATAAATAAAGGTCAAGAGGACCTAGGTCGGGTTGATCATTGAGTATTGATACGATATTGTTGTTGATCTATCTCTATTACTGTGGTGAGAGATCATTGTATTTTGAGAGAGAAGTGTTGAGTGAGAGAGCCTTCTAGTATTGTAAGATCTTTAGCTAGGTTTGAAGGTCAAGTACTGCAACTGGGTGCGCATGAAGGGGAGAGAATGAAAGGAAAGAATGAAGATTTGCTAGCTGAGAGCGCAGACAAGAACTGTAAGATTTATCTTAAATATATCATAAGCACGGTTCTGTGGATGTAGCCCTAGAGAGAGGGAGAACCACGTATATTTTTTTTTGTGTGTGTAATTGATTCCCAGATCTCTGCCATTGTTGTGTTGTTATTTGCATTATTGTGCTAGATGTAATTTATAGTTGCACAGAATAGATCTAGCTGATAAGAGATATATGAATGTTGTGATTGTTGTTATACAAGATCCACTTAATATTCCCTTGGTTGTAGACATATCTGTCCTACAACCCCCTCATAGCTACTTCAGGTCAGACTACATCTTCTTCACAGGTGTTGTCGAAAGGGCCAGTAGCTAGGGCTTTGTTGGTGCACTCTTGGAGTGAACCCTAGGTCTGCCCCTATGCTAACATCTTGCAAATAATGCATCTGTGCTCTATCCTTCAATGTTCTTTCATCTCATCTCCTATGACAACAAGGATGAGACCACTTCATCAAAATTCAAGGCAGTTGTATTACTACCTATGACCACAACTAGATTATCCCACAATTTTGGTAAAGAACACAATAAAGTCATACACTTATCTTCATATGAAATCTTAATCTCAACAAATAACCACTGAATTACCACAGTATTTAAGGAGTTCAGATGATTTTTCACCGAGTCTCCATCTCTCATCCTCAGGTCATACATTTTTTTCTATAGGAACAATTTATTTACCAAGGACTTAGACTGAAACAATTTCCCCAAATTATTCCATAACTCCTTGGTTGTAGCTTTCCTTGACACATTCAGTAATGCTGAATCTAAGAGACATAATTAGATTGTGCTCTTTTCCTTTCGATCCAACTTTTTCCTGTCATCTATTGACGTTCCTATAGGTGTAGTACCTGGATCCACTACGACCCACTGATCTCTATCTACCAACAAATATTCCATCTTGAGCTTCCACATCTCAAAACATTTCCCATTAAATTTTTTGATCTTTATTTTTGAAATGCTCTCCATTTCTCTTCACCTGAAGAATCAATACTGCAGATCTCCCATTGTAATAAGGCTTATCACAGTCCTGAGCCAAACCCATGACTACAATGTCATCCCCCTAAAGTCGATAATTTCTCTGATACCAAATATATATTTTAACCTTATACAATTATTACAGAAAACAAATTTTAAGTAAAAGAATGGAAAATACACAATGGAAAATACACACATTACACAGAGATTTTTCCCCTGGAAACCCAAACTGGGAAAACCAATATATTCTATATTCATTCATATCATACATTGTTTACAATACAATATGCGTATATGAGCCAATGGCATCCAACAACCTAATCCAATGACCTGGATTGGTCAACAACCCTGATTCCTTAACCGGAAATAGAAAACCATCGACGAAAAACCATGTGCTGAAAAACCACCCAACAATGGACACGAAAATCGAGGAAACCCAAAAATCAAGGAATAAAGGTGACATGTTTCTTGAGGAAAAAAATACCCCCCTCAAACCCTCTCCTGCTTACCCAGTGCAACGTAGCAGACACTAGGTCTAATCATGCAAAGAATATAACACATACCCAACATAGGTTATTATTCAAATCTTTTCAAGTTAATGGAAATCCATACAATTATAATTAAGATATACTGATACCACCACTCAACATAAAATAGATCAAAGCTATCTCTTCATCCCTTAATAAATGTGTATAAATAATAGAAATAACAATAGGGATGTTTTCATAATACTTTTAAAGTTACAATTCAAAAATTTATGCTCAATAACAATCCCTACTATTGTATAGAAAAAGCTTGAAGATTTCCAAAAGCATTTCTAACCTAAATGCTACTAGTTGATAACATTTTCCCATTTATAACATCTGCCCCAACATCAGAATTTTATAGTCCTTGCAAAGTGAAATATCTCTTGCCAAATTCTATGATCACTATGGTCCTTGCAAAGTGAAATATCTCTTGCGAAATTCTATTTTCACTATGGAAATATGTATGTCTCTTATACCCATGTGAGGCAACTCACAACTATTTCATAAAAGCTTCAAATTTGGTTCATATTGGATAGGTTAAAGTTTAATTTAATGAAGGTTCTTTAGCCCCCCAAACCCAATCAGTTGGACTTGAGGCATCTCAAATATATTTCCTGAAAGATAAAAGAATAACACCTTTAATTCAGTAAACACTAGTCACTTATCATACTAAACACTAGTCACTTATCATACTAGATATAAATTATTTATGGAGACACATCTTGTATAGTGGAAACCTTTTGACTTAAATATTGACATTTCATAAATTATTTTGCAGGTTTTCTCCATTTACTTCATTTTTTATCAATTTAAAAACCATTTTGTTAATTCAAAACCTTTATTAATTTCAAAACCACTCATAGTAAATTTTAGCTTCTAAGAATATAAAATATTCCTCAACTTGTGCATATGGCCAACTATAAAATTCCACTCACATTAACCATTTTGGAAAAACCCTTGTTTGGATCCACATCTTTGATCTATAATGACGCTAGATTGACAGGTGAATGGTTTTCAGTGTTGGACCTGTAATTTGACTCAAATGACATTAGTGTAACAGATCCTATGTTTTGCTTCTAATCTCGATTTACAAAAGAGAGCTCCTTCTCAATCATATATATTCAGTCACTCTAATAAGAATAAGAAGATAGTTCCAAAGTCTACTAAAATAGATCTACATTCCACCTTTATCCCATTAAAATGATTGTAATTGGACCTGTAGATTAACAGATTATCGAAGCCTGTGCCCATATTTTCAAAAGGGTATAAAATGGAAAGGTGGTAAACACCCAAGAAGGAAGTCACAACAAATACCCACACCACAAAAAAATATTGAATTCTTTATCTCAATTCACATTTTCTCTTTAAATAGTTCAAATTTTCAAGTTTTATATAGAAATTGAAGATATGGAAGTATGAAACTTTCCTCAAACTATATTCAAACTCTCAATCAGGCTTATTCCTCTTCATTTATGTTTGGTGGTTAGGTGGGGTAGAGTATCTAACCCTTTTTATTTTTGTTTCGTGATTTCATTTGCCAAGATGGGCTTAGTGCCCAATTGGCTCTGATGTGATTATAAATCACTATATGCAGTGAATAGACATAATTAAGAATCATAATAGTCACATTCATTCTTGGAAAACACACACACACCCATATTATTCACACAATTAGGAAAAAAAAGGCATATAACATATAAAAGAACTGGGCACATTCTCTTGACTACTGGTCACTTCTAGGTTGTTTCCAGGTCTCCACACAAGTCTCTATACAATTACCAAGTCTCCAAGTAGCTTTCAATTTACAAGTTCACAAATTTATAAAAAATCTACACATTGGATGAGTAGATGAGTAAATTTTGAATAAGTTGGTAAGAAATTATAACACCATGATAAGTCATACACCATGTGGCTTTACATGCATATCTTCTTAGTTTTTGTGTGTATTTCATTAATTGAATAACTACATCTCATTTCATTTCAAATAAAAGTTGGGCCAAAGAGCAATAACTACATCTCATTTCATTTTAAATACAAATTGGGGCAAATAGCAATGATGGGACTAAGGTAAAATTACAAGTGTTTCTTAATACAACTAGCATGCTATGTTATATATTTCCCATGAATCAATAGTGAGACATTATATGCTGTATATCCAATAGTGAGACAATGGATATCCATGAGCCAATAGATACAATAGTGAGACAATGGATATCCACGAGCCACATCGTCAATAGTGAGACATTATATGCTCACCACAGTATGAATTGCATCTCAATAAATTTCCATGAGATCATGAGATAAGAACATGTGCTTAACTTAGGTTCTTTCTTGTCATGTTTGCTTGGAACTACCTTATAAAAAAAATGGTATGATAAGCGTGTTGTTGAGGAGAAGCTAGGAGGTTTTTCCTAGCAATTGCACTGAGAACCGACAATTATTCATGCTTGTTGGAGGAGAGTAAGCAACTCAGCTTGTACTTAGTCTGGAACTTCCATCGCAGCTCAAGTCACACATCTTTGGGCATAGTTGCTTGGGATTCAACTAGTAGGTAAGTACAGAAGGGGTATGATAGGTTTAGATGGTGGTGAAGGTTTGCATGGTGGTGTAGGTGGAAGGTTTGCATGGCGGCATAGGTGGAAGCCGTATATCAACTCACTATGTACTATGCATTGCAAAGAGATTCAATCTTTAACATTTAATGTTAAGAAGTAATGTTAGAGTTATTTCTAGCATGACTTTGTTGGATAAAAACTATTATAAAAATGCATGCTTTAAATCAATATAGACTAAGCTATCTTCTCCCTCGACGAGGCCAAATAAGAGGTGCAATTCAAATCTTAGATTAAATTACTTGAATTCCAACTAGATTTGTATGAATTTCCAGATACTTTGGTTAAAACACTAAAACATTATCAATATTTGTACCAAGTTAATAGGAAAAACAAAATTTGATTACTAATATTCACTAGCACAAGGGCAGGGACTAATAAGAATTCTTTGCGCTAACCGTTTTTCTATGTTTGTTAGATTGAAAGAAAACTTTGTCCAAAAAGTTTCTCAAATATAATAGCTATATATTATTCATCAAAACATTTTTAATTTAATATCATGCAATAATATTGATAAATAAATTCTCTATTTTATACAATATTTAACTTTATTATTTACAAATTTAATAATATTCAACCCAAGATCAAGTTTCCAAGAAGATAGGGAGGGATTTCACTCAATTCATTTTTGCATTTAAATAAGTATTTTTTTGTGTCAATCATTTTTATGAATGATTGTTAGATACAATAGTGTTGGAGAGACAACAAGCATTTATTTAGGTTGTTATGTATGGTGTGTTCCTTTTGCATGGATAATGTATGTCTAACTAATATATGTCTAGCATATGGTGGGTTCGTTCCTAATAGCTAATGTCATTTCTTTTTCCTTTACATTATCTTTTTCCAATCATCATTTCCTCAATAATTGTGGAGTTGTTAATTTAATATTCAAATGATGTCAAATTAAAATATTTGTTTTCCAACGGTGTTGTGTTGTCATTTCCATTGGAATTTGAGATTTTTAAAAAAATGGCATTCAACATTGTTTTAGATGATTATATTTTATTGAACATCTTCATCTATTGCACCTAATTGCATCTAAAAGTGGTATTAGAATGCATCATGAGGAAGATGTTGCAACATGGATATTAATAATGCTTTTAATTGAAAGTGATATAGTTCAAAATCCTAATTGAAGGTTGTATATATTAAGACTAATTATTTGTGAAAAATATAGCTTTATAGTAAAAAGCATTTTAACAACTACATGTGTTTTCATTGTTGTATATTTGCATTAATATCATTTGGAATGTTAGGTTATCAGAGTACTATGTGAACTTGTTATTGGATGGTTTAAAACTAGTTAAGGGATCAATCTATCTAGGTAGAAAACACTTGCATAACAACCATGCCAGATATATATGTGTCCTTATGAACATTATTAGATAATTTAATGGATATATTCCATTGCTACATGTATCAAGAGGTGCAGAAACGATATCAAAAGTAAGGGTGTCTTTATTAAATAGAATGCATCATAGATAGTTAACCACATTGAGTGCTCCCTACAATAAATAAACAATGATGAAATAGACACTTTGATGAGATGAAATTGAAATAATGAGTAGATAAATGATATCAACCATAATAATGGAGTTAAAAAGATTCCACAAGAATCCAAGTTAACATTCATTATTAGGAAATTCAAACAATTACATAAATGTTTAGGGCCCAAAGATATTGTATGTGCACAAGTCTTATTTCAAATGTGGATGAGTACAATGTTATTAAAGGAAAGACTTTTGGGCCTCTTTCATTTGGTGTGTTGGTGAATGAACTACTATTTCCTTACAACATTTTCTCCTCCATGTTGGGGATCGATAATTTAGTTATATCATAAGGGTTGAAGGTATAAACCAATTTAAAGGTTCACCAACATAAACAAACAAAAGTTGTAGCATTATATTCTTGGGAATAAAGGTGAATATGTTCAGTTAGCATTCTTTAGGGACAAATTATATTTCCATGGGATCAATTTAAAATGTTCTAGAAAGAGAGGTAGTGAAATTTGCACCACTGTATGGTAACGAGTTCAAAGTTTTAATTGAGAAAGTATTTATTCAATGTGAGAAATGTTGCATATCAAAAGGTTCTCTATGGAGTTTTCCTACAAAGAACTTGCTTACAAAGAACTTGCTTGACCTTAGTAGTTCCCCCTTAAATGTGATCTTAAAGAAAAGTGCAAAGGATATTGAGGTCAAGTTATGGGTTGTGATAGAAGAAACTCCTCTATAGTTGGTGTATCCACATATAGGTATTGTAAACTATATTGATGTACAAATTGTGACGACAAAGACATGCAACCATTTGAAATGATAAATGACAAGTGCATATTCTTAAAGTAAGTTGAGTACAAATTATGTTGAAACATCTGATGATAATTCTTTTATTACAAGCATGCATGCTACCCATTTCTCTAAAAATGATTGTATTTATAAAATATTTATGGGTTATGTTATCACACAATTTGTACTTGTCCAAATCCCAATATAAGTAGGTGAAATTCGCGTAACAATAGGATATATCACCACTGTCACCTTAGTGAGAAATCCCCACTTTTAGGGATGGAAAATTCCCAATGCAAGGGAGGTTTCCCCGGTGACCTAAAGGGTTGGGTAAGCTAAGGATATGGTTAAGATATACCCCCCTCTCACTGGTAACCCAAGTCAAGAATGTATATGTCTGATAATTTGAGGAAAATACGAGTAATTGGTGTACCTTCCCGGAACAAGAACAATATAGCATATATGTAGCAATTTCCAAGTACAAGAATGATTATAAAACCTCAATAGACAATAGAAAATCAAAATATATGATGGATGAAGTAAAATTGTTGTGAATTACTAGTTTATAACAATAATTAACATTTTATAATAGCCAAGAGAATTAATGCTCAGAATTTGTTGTGGGTGGGAAATCCCCCTACGGACTAGCATTAAGGGTTTAGTAATGCATGCAGAAAATGACCTTTGAAAGTCTCCTACTTTTTTCTATTATCCCAACATAGACCCCACATTCATGCATAAAACACAAGGATAAAAGGATCCAGTAACTCTACCTTAAATTCCATGTTTGATGTCGATCCTTTTGCATTCAATTTCTCCTTGATTGCAAGTATCCTCCCAAAGCCAAACTACATTCATAAATAGACAAACAAAGAACTCCAAACATGCATCTTATAAATAAATTAGTGAGTTATAGGTTCTAATAAAATATAATCATAATTGAATGTTGAACACCTCATATGGCGGGATGGGAAAAGTACTTCTTTCTTATTAACCTCAAAAATGTAACTTACAATGGTGAGATCGACCACTGCTCCACGAATGTAGTCCTGGGCTCCTCTTCAACTGTGCACCAACTGCTAACACACATGCTTCTCCTCTTCAGTGAAATCACAAAATGGTTGCAAAATCTTGGGGCAAGGGGAATACAAAAAAGGGCAGAGTTTCTTTGCTATTATTTTCCTTTTTTTCAAATGGGACCCCTACCTCTTCTTTTATAGGATCAAAGAGGGTAGTTATCCAGTTGAATGACCAGCTATGGGTGGTCAAACGGTTTAGGCAGTTTACCCGAAAGTCTGTATTATGTCTGCAACTTTCTATTTTTTGTGCTTTTGTTAATATATGCGGGCTGTAATCGATCAACAAGTGTATATACGCAAGAAGTAGTGGTTCAGGGTGCATATGCCTTCAAAAGGATGGTTTCTGGAAGACCTGTTTAATGGTGTCTTGGAAAAAATGGCAAGTGAGATGGCCTGATGCCAGGTATGCATGTCTAGTGCAAATTAGGGTTATAACAGATGCACACTAATGTGTGAGGTCAGAAGAGCATCTGACGGCCGAAATACATTACCAATATTCACCAAGATATGAAGCGAGTGAGCCTAGGGACCAGAGTTCGGGAAGTGCCATCTACAATATAACAATTGCCTCATTGAGGCAGGCATACCCATGCTCGAAATGAAATAAAATCATGGCTGCCAATCAAATACACTACAAATCCATGTCATATAACTATATAAAGTGTAGCTGTGAGCAATACACAGTGGATCGACATCTCCAAATCAAAAAGATATACATGTATAGTATCCATCTTTAAGAAGCTAATAATGCCTGATGGCTAGAGATGAGGCCTTCAAAGCTTGAGCAACAACTTCAAAATCTTCTTAACTCAGGTAGGAGTGTAATATGAGTGTACGACTTCACTACCCAGAGGTCTTCGACAGCTCATTAGGGACAGACTAGAGGATCGTGATGATTAGGATGAGGGCTTCATTGATTTTGAGCATAGATTTGATTGGGTTTTCGGGATGGTCGGGCATGAGGTCAAGAGACAAACTGCATAGGGGTTGACTCAAGCTTGGTAAAAAAATCCCTTGGACAATAGCACAACAAATGATGAGACTCAGGCAACATGGTATTAACATAAGTTTACGATGCAGGAAGCAATGCAAACTCTCCATATGTTTGGAATAATGACGAAATGGAGGAGGACACATCTCTATGTAGTGAGAAAAGCTTCCTAAGGTCATATTAAATCCTAGATCTTGAACAACAAACAGAAGGATGTTCTTTGTCCAAGGGAGACTCATTATGCTACCAACAAAAAGAAAATACTTTTCCCTTCCTCTTTTTGGGGTATATTTGATTTTTTTTTGTCTTTTTCAATAATTTTGAAAATCTTGAAAAAGAATAAAAGAATGCTACATTACAAAGGAGGAATGAGTGTCGTAGATATACAAGTTCCAAGCACAAGGAACACACTAATGCTCAGAGCAAGGAGACATATGCAAGAAAAAGACACTCGGGGAAAATCCTCCAGGGGTCAAGGTGTCAAGATGCAAAGGCAAAGTACTACAAGGCTTGCGTTATAAGGCATGCTTTAGATGGTTCAATTGAGAGCAACATGGAGCTGACATTAGGCCAAAGATGTAGGGATGCAAATGTTATTAATAAGACATGATGATAACGTCCTTCAATGTTATTTTAACGAGCCCAAAAAAGGTAAGCTCGACAGTTTTTCATTTTTAGAGAGTCTGAAAAAACATAAAAGGAGACTCCACTGGGGTACCTTTTTCGAGGGTAGTCTAGTCAGTTCGAAAAAGGGGTAAACTAGCACCGAAAAGAGGTCCATTCAAAATCATTTTAATGAGTGTGACAAAGAAAAGATCACTAGGCAATCTTTTCACTTTTAAGGAGTCTAAAAAGAGCTTAACAATGGACTATGTATGGGATGTTCTTCTGGACCATTTTAATGAGTGTGAAGAAACAAGGTCGCTCAACAATATTTTCAATTTTAGGGAGTCTGAAAAGAGCTTAACTATGGACTCCATGGGGGTTCCTTTTTCATAAATTTAGTCCCTTAGGCCCGAAAAAGGGTTAAAATTATACCTGAGAATATTCTTCTAGAGAACCGAGGCTCCTAGAGTATGCCTTCAATCGTACAGTTGACCATCTAGACCGAAAAAGAGGTAAACTACCACCAGACAGACGTGCCTTCAAATTTTAGTTTAGAGAGCATGAAGGACAATAAGATTGCTCGGTAATCTTTTCATGTTTAGAGGGTCTAAAAAGGGCTTAAAAGAAGACCCGTTGTGTTGTTGGGAGTCCTGAGGGTGAGATCAAGAGTGATAATGAATCATGCAAATGAGACTCAAACTCGTAATTAGGAAAAAATAATAAGGACTCTCGAGCCTATAATCATTAGTAACGACATGGACACCAAAATGCAACCAGGATCTAACTAGGGAATCCATGAAGGGGGAGGCCCTACCACTAAATTATGATACTTCTAAAGTAGCAATCATGGTTCCATGTCGCAACTCGATGGGGTCGATCCTATGGCAAAGAGAAAAACACAATGAGATGCAAAAAGTGGAGGTGGAATCCTAACTTAAATGCAACAAGTTGGAAAAATGACTTTTTACCAAAGAACCTTTAAAATGGCCCAAATATCCAAAAAGTTTCCCGATATCCAAGGTAACACTTATTGTCACATTCCATAAGAAACTCATGAACCATACTAAATGATTTTTAAGTTAAAAAAAAACAACAAAAGGGTTCGAAAAAATGACAAAAAGGGATAAAAAAAGTTTATAAATAGAAGCTTGGTAGCTCATTATCATTATTACAAATTGAGAATTGACCAAAAGTCAAAAAACACCCCTTTGTCAAAAGAGTTGATTCTGGGAGCTTCAGTGGACGAAACGAACTTCCGTTTGGACCAAGTAAGTACATACTATCCCCTCTTGCATTTCAATTCTTCATTTGTGCTTTTCTTTTTGTTTTTTTAGGGGGCACTGACCTTTAAAAAGGTCATCCCTACGTATACGTGGGTTGTCCTATGACAACTAGTGTATGCCAGCATGAAGATGAAATACAACACATGAGTTTACATGACTGTGTATAATATAGCTCGTGTATGCCCTCCAACATATGAAAAAAAAGTTAAAAGATGCAAGAGATAATCTCCATGAACTTGTCAATTGCAGGATGTATGTTCAACAGAGAGAGAGGGAGCATGAAGATATTGATTTTCTGGTCGGGGATGAACCTGATGCTACCGTCGTGTTGGTGCAATGTCGTTTACTAAAATTCTTCTAGTGTCCTTTCATACGGGAACAACCTAGGCTGCTAAATTCCTTGGTAGATTATTGGCACCCGGATGCAGAGGCATTCATTCTTGAGGGACAATCATTGACTCCAACGACTGAAGATATCTACTTCTTAATTGGCCTCTCAAGGAGAGGGAAACCAGTCAGTTTTCACACTTTTCCCTCTGGTCCTCACAACATAGCAGAGTTAATTAGATTCCATTGCGAGGCCGATACCAACAAAGTGGGCACTCAGGTGGCGATACACAAGATCTTAGATCTATCACTAAATGTGATAGTTTTTCTTATTGGGCGGATCACTGGATCCACAACTTTACATCAAGCTTCCCGGGCACACATGAATTGTGTGGTTTAGTGCTTAAATGCACAAGTTTTTGACTGGAGTACTACTTTATTGGATTGCATGAAGAGGCATCTAACAGAGTGTCACATGCGGAGGCACAAAAAATTTGGGTTTGGGACTATTCTATGCTCTTTCTTCTTCGAGAGGGTACCTAGTCTTATTCCGAGGGAGATAGTATGGGGGCACATAGCCTCTTCTCTAGTAGTATGCAGATTGGCGGTGTTGTTGCCATGACAGGGGGGAGGGAGGACTATTGATCCCTTCGATGAAAAGTTTTTAGATTGGTGGTCTCGGTAGATTCCGATGATAGAGAACTATCCCTATGTCGGAATCAACTTTTCCAGGGACCCTGACATGGGCGTACCTCCCAGAGTGGTACGAGGAGAGCTAGGTATGCTTGTTTTTCAAATTTATTTATTTTTTTTAATTTTTTTTTATATATATCAATTTTTTTTGTGTACCAGAGTATCTGACACTTATGTATCTGTTATGTACATATGTGGGTCCAGTGCATCCAATAGAATTTTCGAGGACTAGGCAATGTTCTTAACCAGAGGCAGGACCAGCTGCGGCTGGCGGACCAACAACAACATGGAGACCTGCAGCCGAAGAGGCTAAGAGAGTGTTGATATGGGTAGAGAGGAACCTTATCATGCTTACTCGCACAGTCCCTATGGCGGAGATCTAGAATCTCCCACTGTCTATGCAAACTCATGTTGTTGGGGTACCACAGACCTCGGTCCAGCTCTTTCGGCATTTGGCCAACGTTGTTGTTCACTATAGCAGGGCCAACAAGCCCTGGCCTTAGATAGGCTAGACTTCTTACATGTCGAGGGAACCTTTTGTATATTTTTGAGGGCATAAGCCCCGTTACACTGACTGGACATATTTTTGAGGCGCTTGCGCCCACCCTTGTACTCTTATATTATATATATATATATATGGATTTTTATCTCTTTTTATGTCTTACGGATTACATCTATTTTACAAGTGTATTTACATGTGTGTGTGTGTGTGTGTTTTCTTACATGTGTGAAATATGCCAATCTAATATATGATTAGCTAGACTATCTGTGATTTGATTCAATCTCCTAGGAACATGGATATATGTAATGTAACCAAATTTTCATTCTTAGAGATGTACCCTAAGGAATCGTCGGTGTAGAGTAGGATCATAAACACGATAAACCCCATTTAACTGAGACACAACCAGTTGAACATATAAGTAGACACAGAGGTGAGAGATACCATGCGACAAAGCATCATGAAGAAACTCTAAAATTGTGTTGTATTCGGAAACATTACTTGTGGCGTTACCTAAACAAATGCCTCCTGAAGATAGAAACTGGCCTTGAGGTGTGAAAATCACCCAAGATGCAGAAGAAAGCCTCCGAATGTGCCATCTAGCACCGTCCGCAAACCCAACGAACACCTTTGATTCACTTGACATCTGCCACATTGAAAAAGATAACATCAAAACGACATGTCCATAAAACTAAAAAGACAAAAACTATAAGAAAACAATGTACAAGAACTATACATATGTTACAAGAAGTCACCCATGGCGGCCCACCTATGAGTAATAGTTCTTGAGGTAGAGCCCATTTCTAGGCTCCACCAAAGCATTTCCCTCAAATTCTACCAGACGATAAGCACCCTTATTTAGAACCTCTTTCACAATGAAAGGTCCAAACCACATAGGTTTGAACTTGCCTGCCCCCACGGGGTCCTTATCTTGGTCATAGACCAGGACAAGGTCGCCTTCAGAGAAAATTTGAGGGAAAAAATACCGATCATACTGACACTTGATTTTGTGTTTGTGATCCTCGTTATCCAAGGTCGCATTATGCCACTGCTCATTGAGCTTCTCGAGGTATAATAAACGTTCTTCAAGCGGTGAAGTGTCTGGAAATAACTGTACTTCCAACTTTAGAGACGAGATCTGTCACTCTACAGGTAAGACTACTTCCAGCCTATAAATGAGTTGAAAAGGTGAGAAACTAGTTGCAGTCTTAACATACATTTGGTAGGCCCATAATGTCGAGTACAACATCAAATGCCAATTTGACTTGGCCGAATTGATTGTTCACTGAAGAATAGTCTTAAGAGATTTATTCACAGCTTCGACCTGACCATTCTCTTGTGGGTAGTAGGGTGATGAATGTTGTTGCCTCAACCCAAGATTTCATGTTAACTCAGTCATAATTTTGTTCTGAAAGTGACTTCCATGGTCAGTGACAATCTCTCTTAGGACACTGAACCTCGCTATTATCTGGTTGAAAAAAAAGAGATTTGTAGTCTCGCCATCATCCTTGAACGTTGGCATAACTTTGACCCACTTGGTGAAGTAGTCTACTACTACGATGATATAACGGTGCCCCCTTGCTGAAGGTGGGTTGCATGTAGTGTAATCAATCCCCCACTTGGTGAAGGGACCAACTATGATGACGGGAAACATGGGAGTGGGGTGTGCCCTCATCTTCCGAGAGAAGATCTGACATGAGTGGCACTTCTTGACCAATTCAACACAATATTTGATTAATGTCGGCCAAAAGTAACCGACTCATAAAATATTTTGGGTTGTTTCCAACCCAGATAGATGACCGCCACATGCTCCAGTGTGGCAATCATTAAGCACAATTTATGCTTCTTCATGAGTGATACATCGGCAAAGGATGCAATCTACACCTTGATGATACAAAGTGTCCTCAAGTATGAGATAGTTCTTGGCCTGATGGCATACATGACGATGCTCATCATGAGAAGTAGAGGTGGGGAACTTCAAAGTCTAGAGATAGACAAGTATATATACATACTAGGGGTCCGAATAAATGATAAAAAACATGTCTCCTTTAATAGGTGAATCTTCAAGAATAACATCACCTAACTCAACCGGAAGTTCTGAGATAAGTTCTGCAAAGACCAATGACTTTTTGGATTTTTTCGAAACAAAATCTAAGTCAAATTCCTGGAGGACAACTATCCATCTACTGATCTTTCTGCCAATTACCCGTCATGTCAACACGTACTGAAAAAGATTCACAATGACAATGACAGTGGTCTTGCGAAACAAGATATAATAACGGAACCGTTGGACAGCATGAACTGCCGCCAACACAATTTTTTCAACATGGGATAAGTTGAGTTCCGGTCCAACTAAGCCTCGACTCAGGTAATAAATCACATATTCTGAGAGAAAATCATCCTCCTAAACTAATACCATACCGATGGTTGACTCTCTCGCAGCCAAGTACAATAAGAAATCTTTATTATAATTGGGTGGCCAAAACAGAGGGGCAGTCATGAGGGCACATATCAACGCTTCAAAAGATCATTGAGCAGCTTCATCCCAATGAAAAGGAATTCCCTTCTTCAGTAAACGCATAAATCCCTTTGTGATCTCGGCATATTTTGCAATGAAACACTATAGAAAGTTCACTTTTCCCTGTTAACTATAAAGTTAAAGGATTGTGCGCGGGGGAGGAAACTGAGCTATTGCCTCAACCTTGAGAGGATTGACCATGATCCCTGTTGTTCAAACTATGAAACCTAGCAAAAGACCCGACGTTACGAAAAACCTGCACTTGTTTGGATTCAAGCGGATCCGGTAGTAGCGACATCGCTCAAAGATAAGTCGGAGGTGTGTGGGATGATCATTTCTCTTATGAGATTGTGATGCTAAATCATCAAGGTAGGCCTCAACTATATGTTTGAGATCATGGAAGGAAAAAGACATGGCCCGCTAAAAGGTAGCTCCAATAGTTTTTAGACCAAAAGGCATCTTCCGATAAGCTAATGTATCCCACGGACAAATGAAAGCGGTTTTATTTTGGTCTTCGGGTTTGATCTGTATCTAATTATATCCCAAAAAAACATCCATGAAGGAAAAGGCCTCGCAACCTACGCATTCATCGACTATCTGGTCAATAAATGGTGTGGGGAAATTATCCTTTGGACAAGCCTTGTTCAAATCACATAAGTCCATACATACGCGAATCGTACCTTGTTTTTTGTCGACCAGAATGAGATTTGACACCCATTGGGTCAAATGGATGGGGTAGATAAAACCTACTTTGAGCAATTTGTCTACTTCAACCTTAATAGTTGTTGATTTCTTAGGATTGACCAGACGAAGCTTCTTCCGGATCGACTTAGCGTTAGGATAAGTTGTGATTTTTTGTTCGACAATTCTTGGATCAATGCCTAGCATTTCCTCATAAGACCAAGGAAAAATGTCGCGGAATTATTTAAATAAATCTGTATAGATTTGAATCTCCTCAGGGGAACAGTCAACTCTGACAAGAATATTCTCCACGACGCTAGGGGTTCTGGAGATATCAATAGGTATATTTTTTGCAATGGTTTCCATATTACCCTCAGCATAAACAACGTGCATGGCCAAGGGATTTATAGGACAAGACCTATCTCCAATCATACTCAAAGTGAATTCCCCTACTTCAATTCTTCTTAACTCTGTGAGGAAGTAAGATCTGTGATGGAGATCATCCCAAGGTCTGTCCGGACTAGTCATGGCTTCAATAATTTCTTCATTTGAAGTTAATACTAAGTCTAAAGAATCAGTATCGGTAAGGGAAACTTGAGCCCAAGTAGGCTCTAGAATCGGATCTAACTCTTGTGAGGGAGTTGGATCAGAGTCCGCAGAATCTTGCTAGACTATAGAGTACGCAACTTCTGCCATGGACAAGGGCATGGTAATACCATGGTGCCCTGTCCCTTCCATCATGGATGATGGGGAAGGAATAGTCCACAGATCATTAAAGTAAGTCGTACGAAATGATGAGACTTGAAAAATCCCAACCTTAGGCTGGTCTGATATGAACTTAACATTGTTAGAAGGAGGTGGGTAATCGAAAGTACCCATCAAAGGTGGGCACAAACCAACCCCTATGTTGACGATGTCGGGTTGAGGGTTATCAATCATCGGGACTGTGGATTCCCCCAATGAAGGGTCATGTAACACCCCTCTAGAGGATATTAAACAATTAATCTTTCATTAAATACATACACAATAACAACTTGGTTTTAGCATAATTTCATTCATTTTCATTTTACACAATTCTTCTACATTTTCTCAATGATAAATCTAGATAACATGACGAAATAAGTGATATGTTCACTCTATGATTTAGAACTTAAAACAAAAGTATATACAAAATATCAATAACCAAATACCACCGAAAAATACCTCTTCCTTAGATTGTCGAAGCTCATCGATTGTAATGTAGTCTTGGGCGCTTCCAAGCATTCTTTTCCTGCTTTCCCAGAGTGAAACAATGGAATCCTCCCTGCCAACTAGGAGCCTAGCCGGCTTCCTAGCTCCAAGAAACCTTTCAGTTTCTTGGCCCTCCATGCACGTGACTCCAAGAACAGCAAAGCACAATGATCAAAGAAAACCTTCATAAGAAATATATCTTCTAAAGATTTAGCAACCTCTCATCATGCTCAAGCCTCCAAATAGTTGTTAAGAAATGAATTACCAAGATGAGGAAAATGAAAGTTCTAATTATCTAAAGCCAAAATAAGGGGCGTTACATACACCCACTCTTCAAGAAACTTCGTCCCGAAGTTATGGTCATTGTCATCAATATCACTTTCCTCTCAAGTCATACAAATTAGATCCCGATCAAGTCAAATGTTTAGTATAGGAACATGGTTCCTACTAGCGTAGATGCTACACTCTATCACAACTTGACTTTAAGGCTTTCTTCCCTCACAATTTCTCTTCATATCTCAACGTTATATCCTTTATAACTACATGCTACTAACCATTTT
>JASDQU010371199.1:24289-35349 GCA_032191745.1 Picea mariana | reverse complement strand
TAGTGCATAGTTCATATATGATCATCAAGACATGTAGGACAACGGATCAAATAATGCATCATTTAATAATCTTAATGAACTAAATTACACCAATTCATCAATAACTCATTGTCATACTTAAAATATCAATAGGAAATCAAAGAGGGTTTTAAACATGGTAGGAACCAAGTCAGTAAACAATAGTGGCATCTCTAATCCCCAATCAGTATTTTCAACTAACATCGAAACATCCTTCCTTCCTAACCTACTTCCATCTTCCATCCTATCCTTTTCTCTATTGGACTAAGCTGGAGCATCAACTATATTGACCTAACTCCAGATAGAACCCATAAGAAGAAGTGTCATACATCTCGACCAACCTTCCCCAATAGGAAACTAGCAGTTGTCATCACACGTCTAGGGGAGCGTGACTTCACACAAACCTCCCACGACTCTAGGTTTCGAAGGATAAATGATGGGAAATACCTCCACCCCTCCTCGTAGAAATAGGGTCAACACAACTAGCAGCCGTCATCACACGTCTAGGGGAGCATTACTTCACACATCCCTGCCACGACTCTAGGTTTCGGAGGATAAATGGTGAGAAATACCTCCACCCCTCCTTATAGAACTAGGGTCAACACCCTACATCAAACCCTATTGTGAAACTACTGTTCTTAGAGTCACGTCATCAAACAACCACTCTAGGAAAGTTGTGTTTCCTGTCAAAACCAAAGTTACCACAAATCATAGAAATATTTTGAATCATAAATTAAATAATAATTATAACTTATAGCATACACTATCTTCTTGATTTCTATGACATCTATGTTACCTCATCACTGTATTCATTTGGCTATCACATAGCTCATCATCCTGTAGGTTAATTTACCAATAACTCATATCCATGTATATACATCATAATTTTATATAAGAATCCATATCTGTATTGACGTTCAATTAAGAAATGTATGTTTATTTTTATCATGTCTTACATCCGTTATGGATTCTCAACATAACTTTGAATTAGTATCCATGTACCTAAATTCCACATCTTAATTTGCATGTTTAAGCAAATCAAAGAGTTATCATCATCATGAGCATATAATAATTAAAATAATAGTATGAAACACATAACTAGGTCTAGATGTACATTTCTCACATGTCTATATCAATATTATTGAGTCCAAATAGTTGTTAAGAAATAAATTACTAAGATGAGAAAAATCAAAGTTCTAATTATCTAAAGCCAAAATAAGGGGCGTTACAGGTCAGGACGGGAGAAAGACAACTAATCAATGGTCATGATCTGTCCCTCGTTTGGAAACAACAAGACCCAGAAAACTATAGCGACCACTTCTTGCATGGCATAGGTCCAACTCCTTCCTAGCAAGAGATTGTAGTTGAGAGACGCATCGACCACTTCAACCTCGACACACATGGTCTTCCCCCCTAACTACATGGGGAAAGAGGGGATGATGCCATGTGGTCGGAATGAACGAATGTCAAAAGCAGCAAGAAGAATAGGTGATGGAGACAAAAAGGGTTGGCCAATGGCCTTCCAACATGCCAAAGACATAACACATGTCGAGGCGACGTCATCAACCACCGTATGAAAAATGTTCTGAGTAAAAGTTTTTGTGGTGTAAGCCACTACTATCTGAAACAGCACATGGTAAGGAAGACGAGGTTTTAAGTCGGTTGTATCAAGCATGATCGTACCGAGATTACAAGTCTCAATAGATCATAAGGCGGATAACAGAGCCTTTCTCTAGGAAGGGCAGCTCTGGAGGACCTCCAAAGTAGACATTACACAAGGGGTTTGAGACAAAACCTCCACCACATAGTAGTTATGGGCAGCCCTTGTGTTTGTATTGTGAGAATATTTCTTGAATGCACCTTTTGGGATGTGTGTCATTGTTTCACCCAATGTATTCTCGATCTGGAGAGGAAGAGGTGGGTTTTCGTCTTCTTTACTCTTCTCAGAGATGCTTGGCATTCTGTAATCATGTGCTCTAGTCGATATATAGGTGTCACCTTTCATCATATACACATTCACGGATGAAGGATTACTCGAAGACGGAGGGGGTCCTTGACTTCCCCCATCCGTGCTTGGAGAGGCTTGAGTTAAATTTTTCCCATGTTGAAATGGGTTCATTAACGGAGCAGGTTGTTGTTGTGCCAATAAATTTTGGGCCTCCGCAAGCCGAGGGCACTAGTGAGTCAGGTGGTCTTCCATGCACAGGTTACATGGATACTTCACCTTCCTCTTTTCTATGTTTCCCCCACCTTCAGTTTTGTCGATTGCACACTATGTACATCCGACGTTTGGGTAGGGGGAGCAGCTGGACCAATGGTCTGGCTGACCACTTTCTGCTGGATCAACAATTGCTGCAATTATTTTGACAACTGATCAATGGGCTTCATCTGTGTTGAACCAACAATACCATCGGCATGTGGTCTAGCTCATTATCTGGTCTTGTCAAGTATTGACCACGGTGCATCTGGAAAGATTCCATAAAGTAAACCATATTGAGAGTAAATCAACTCTAGTTTTTGAGCTCTCATTATCGCATCCTTTTCTGAAAAGACCCCCGATGTTGTGACATCTTTGGATAACTTAGGTACCAAAGACTTAAGGAACTACTCAAGAAGGAGTGTTGGTGGGACTGGCACTTTTATTAAACTCTTTTGATGTCTCCATTCTCGAATGTGATCTGAGACATGGTCCACTTTTGTCTGCTCAAATTTGGCCAGCAATTCGGTGTCATCATCGTATCTCACAAGTAATTCGAAATGGTTTGGGAAAGACATTTCCAATTCTCTGAAGGAAGAGTATCTTAAGCGTTCGAGCTCAATTTACCATTTTGTAGCACTCCCTATGAGAGTGCATTGAAACAAACGCAATTGTATGGAGTCGTCTTTCAAAGAGTTGGACGAGCACCAAAGATGGAAGGTAGTCACATGATCGCTCGGATCTTCATTAGGCTTGGCTTCAAACTTTGGAATGTATGAAGGTAACTTGGTTGGCATAGGAGGCCAACATAGATCATGACAAATAGGGTCATTCAATAACCTTGTCAAGTCTGGAAATTGCAAGGTTGCCAGAAACGATAGTTTGGGTTGTTGATTATAACCATGGAAAAAGGAGCATGTAGTTTGACTAGCACCAGGTTTCTAGGAAAAGGTAGGTTGTTGGCCAGGGTTCTGGTAAAAACCATGGCCATGACTAGCATATAGATTCTGCGCTTGTTGAGAAATCATCGGTTGACTCCCGTAATAGGATGTAGAAGGTTGGGCTGGCGTTGCATTCGAATGATTTTAGGAAGGGTTTCCCTATGCCGATCCGACGGGCATTAGTCCTGCACCTTGTCGGGGGTTCCATTGTCTATGGAAGGGGTTTCCCCGGTCGACATCCCTGGAGAGGGAATTGATCCCTGCCATAGGTTCCAAGGTCCTTGTGTGGAAGGAATTCCTAGGTTTGTCCCCTGTGCAGGAATAGTACCCTGCATAGGATTTTTTTGTTTGTAATCGAGGTTACCCCCGGTTGGGAAGGCAGCTGATGAGAAAGTGTTGTTACCAAACTCGTCGAACAAAGAGAATAGTGTCAAACTTAATGGAATTCTATAAGAAGGTATTCCTTGACTCCCCTCTCCAAACAAACTGTAATTTACGTTCAGCCGGATGGAATGCTGATGAGCACTACTGAGCGAAGGGGACGAAGGAGGTATATGACCCACTTCATAAGGGAAAGCATTATAGGGAGATGAAGTGCCCCCCATGGATCCTTGGAGAGGAGCGTTGGAGCTCCCTACCCCAATACCTAAAGTCTGTAGAGTGGAGTAGGAAAGTACAGGGCTCGTACCTAAGCTAGGCATCCTATATGAGAATGGAGGGCCTATTGCACTCTGGGTGAAAGGGGCAGTGATCGCTGCCATAGACAGAATCAGACCATTTCTCAAGGTAGAGGCAGTTGAGACCATAGTGACCCAGACCGACGATGGTGGGTTATGAGGTGGAACACCCCCTGTAATGAAAGCCGTAGAGGGATTATGAGAATTCCCTAAAGAAGTCACAACATTAGCTTCCATTGCTACTTGTGACACTATCTAGTGCTCGTAAGGATAAACCTATATGACAATGGGTGTCGATAGATAAATGATCGGAGGTTTGTATGTACCAAGAGATTCCACTCCAAGGTTTGAAATAGTTGGTTCCTCTGGAATCAAATGTTCCTTTCTCATAGATGGGTCGGGCACAGTTTCCTGTGACCCAGTCGCCTCAAAAGACCCTTGCTAGTCTAGTTTTTGCCTTAGCGATGGAGGGGGTGGCTCCAGGGTAACCGACGGTAGGAAAAGAAACCTTCATGACTGGTGGAGCTCTTGATCCTCCACTGTGTGAGAAGATCAATGACACACTAGGGATTTCTATTAATGATCAAAACCAACACACACTAGAAAATGTTCCTATGAGATAAGATAAGCAATCACTAGCTAGTTGGAAGAACAGTTACAAGAACCAACACTAGAGAAACTTACTGGTGCAAGTGAAAATCGAATACAAAAGCACCCTCCGAGTATACTCTACAAAGTGTGGCCCGATGTGTGTCCTAGGTACCGTAGTATACCCCTCCAGTCACCTGTGTAAGTCCCTAAAAATAAAGGAAACTAGGTTGTTAGCACGCGAAAAGTCACCAAGAGGGTACAATCGACAGTCGGGTGGGATGCAATGAGAAGGTTATCTAGCCCCAAACCTATCAAGGGTATCAAAAGCAAGTGTTCCGAATAACAACTGAGGACCTCGAACAAATTCGAGATCCATGAAGCTCCATGGCAAATGCGATCAACATAATCCCAAGATAAGCCCTCTATATGTGTTCCCCACTATGCTTAGTCTGACTTTGGAGGGGTTATCTCTACTACCTTTCCACAGGAGACCTCATGTTTATCCCCTGTGTTAGAGGGGGGTCCCAGATAACTTTCATGATACTAGAATTTTAACACTCCCTAACACAGACTCTTATGTTTTTTTTTATAGCCTTGAAGAGTTTCCTCTCCAATCCTAAATCAAGGCTCTAGCCCAGAATAGTTGATGGACCCTACAAACATAAAGTTCTAGTTGATTTTAATTGATAATTAATTTTAGTGGCTTGTCTTAAGTCAAAGGATGCAGAAAATGAAACTAGTGATTTTTTTAAGAGATGAAAGAGAAGAGTATGCAATGAAATTGAAAACAAATAGAAAGTTGGAAACAAAATCACTTCTTCACAAATTCAAATTTGCACATTTAAACCCTTTAACCAACTTTTCAAGATATTTTTCCCTAAGATCTTCTAACAGAAAACTCAAAACAAGCTTTCACTTGACTATGAGCTACTTATTGTCCTAAGTCAACAGTCAAGAACTTACGAAATTAGTCTTTTTCCTGATTATTAATGCAAACAGCCAACCACTTAACCAAACAAAGACAGTAAAAGTTTTCTTATGCTTCCAAAACAAGAAATTATTTTGATGAAAAGAAATCTATGCTAAGGTCAAACCTAGGCTACAGACTATGATCACAGAGACCAGGGCTTGATCAAAGAGACCTTTGAGAAGTCTGACTTCTGACAGGGAAGAGGATGGTTGCCTCTCCCTTTCGAAAGATCTCCCCGACATAGACACGCCACTGTCACTTCATCAGCAAGCGTATGTATCTGTGTTGTCCAAAGTTAGGGCGCATATGCACATGTGCAGGGCTAGTGCAGAGCACATATACCTCTGTAAAATTCTCAAAATAATGAAAAAACAACAGTCCAACATAGGCAGGGAGTACCGGTATGGAAAACCAACATCCCTTAAAGACACAGAAACTTACTTTAATAAGAGAAAATGCAAGGAAAACTTTGATGAAGCAAAGATAATTTGCGGTTATACCTAGGCTACTGACTGCAACAACAAGGACCAGGAAAAGATCCAGAAAACCCCTGAGAACTATTACTTCTGACAGGGGACAGGATGACTACCTCTCTTTAAAAAAAAAAAAATATGAACCTCTGCACACTACTGACACTTCAGCAGCAAGTGTATGCACGTGGGCTGGCCAAAGGCAGGGCGCATATGTACGCCTACAGGCTTACTGCAGACCGCATACACCTCTGTAAATTTCCAAAAATGGAAAATCAATCAAGAAATCAAAGCAAGGAGTACTAGTATTGAAAACCAGAATCCCTAAAAAACTCAAACTCTTGTTGAAACTCAAAAAAGGTAATCAAACCATTTTAAAACACCCAAAAAGTATCCACATAAAACCCTAGAGAAATCCCTAGTATGGTCACCAATTCTGTTGTGGGTGGGAAATCCTCCTATAGACTAGCATTAAGGGTTTATTAATCCATGCAGAAAATGACCTTCGAAACTCTCCTACTTTTTTCTATTATCCCAACATAGACCCCAGATTCATGCATAAAACACAAGGATAAAAGTATCTGGTGACTCTACCTTAAATTCCATGCTTGATGTTGATCCTTTTGTGTCCGATTGCTCCTTGACTACAAGTATCCTCCCAAAGCTAACCTGCATTCATAAACAGACAAACAAAGAACTCCAAACATGCATCTTATATATAAATTAGTGAGTTAGAGGTTTTAATAAAATATAATCAGAATTGAATGTTGAACACCTCATATGGTGGGACGGGAAAAGTACTTCTTTCTTATTAACCTCACAAATGTAACTTACAATGGTGAGATCGGCCACTGCTCCATGAATATGGTCTTGGGCTCCTCTTCAACTGTGCACCAACTGCTAACACACATGCTTCTCCTCTTCAGTGAAATCACAAAATGGTTGTAGAATCTTGGGGCAAGGGGAATACAAAAAAGGGCAGAGTTTCTTTGCTATTATTTTATTTTCTTTCAAATGGAACCCCTACCTCTTCTTTTATAGGCTCAAAGAGGGTAGTTATCTGATTGAATGACCAGCTATGGGTGGTCAAATAGTTTAGGCAATTTACCCAAAATTTTTTATTTCATCTACAACTTTCTATTTTTTGTGTTTTTGTCAATATACGTGGGTTGTAATGGGTCAGCAAGCGTATATATGTGGGCAACAGTGGTTTAGGGCATGTATGCCTTCAAAAGGATGGTTTTTATAAGACCTGTTTAATGGTGTCTTGGCAAAAATGGCAAGTGAGACGGCTTCATGCTAGGTATGCATGTCTAGTGAAAATTAGAGTTATAACATAATTGCATGCAATAACAATGAAAACTTAGCATTTATCAAGTAGATTATTTAGCGAGTGTCCCAAGTAATTTCTGAGTGAGTTAGTTATGCATTAGGTTAGTGTATGCAAAAAATTAGTAGGAATTAGTATGGTTGTAGTAGTGATTTGCAACAAAAACAAGTTAGTTAGTGAATTAGTCTAAGCTAGAATTAGTAGAAGTTAGTAGAAGCTTCAAAGAATAGAGTTTGATGGTTGTTTGATCAATTCCTTCAACAAGAGAAAGTAGAAATCAGTGGCTTTTATGGAGTCAATTACAAAAGAAACAAATAACTTGGAAAGATAAATGATAATAATGGTCTAAGGATGGAGAAATAAAGTATTTAGGTGTTGGCACTTCAAGGCCTCAAGCTCTAAGTCTCAAAGATGAAATTTTGGCTAGAGTGCAATCTCTTTTGGGCTCTAGCGAATTCATCTTCTGCTTGGACACTAAAATATTTGCAACAAGCTCTATAAAAAAAACTTCTAAAGTGTTATCACATTAGGGATTTAGAATCTTATCTATACAATATCTTCTTAGCAATCAACAAGTGGAAAATACTAGAGAGAGTAAGAAGCACTTTATGTCCCTCTCCTAGGGTTTCTAGCAAGCAATTTCATATTTTAAATATGAAGTAAAATTCCCACGAACATTTATTGCATAAAAAAAATTGCAGATTTTACTTACTTCACCAAGAATAATCAAGCATGAAAACCTTAGTTTGCATAAAATTCCACCATACATGGGCCAAGAAGCATCCAAAACACATCCTCCAAGTGTTGTGCGCTAGTAAAATTCAGCCAAGGAACCAATAGGGAGAAACGTTTAGACTTACTATCTTATGAGAGGAAGAGTTATGTAAAAATGAATTTGCAAAGGTGTATTTATATCACCTTTTCCCTAAAAATGTCAACTTAAAAATATAACAAGGATGACCTTAGAAAATTCCCCTTAAAATTCAATTTTAATAAAATTACATCAAAATATCCCTCAAGGGTGACATCATGCCCTTTTAGGGTGACGTTAGGATCCATGAAAATGATGTTGAGGATGCTTAGTGGAACATTGGGCCTCCAAATACCAATATCCATGCCACACGCGCTAAAATTTCATGCCTACACCTCCTTCAATCAATATATGATCCCCATCCAATTCTAGCCTTCTCCTGGTGGCACGAGGGGCTAGGTGAGTGGCGTCCAAGCCTCTAAAGGCCAACCTCCTAGTGGAAGAAGTTAGGAGCTCACCATCATCCATGCTAGAGTGCCTCCCAAGGAAATAATCTCATTATTCATTGTGTTAATGCTAATCACCAACCTACCCCAAATGTGGGGTCTCTGCATCCATCTTTGGTCTCCAAAGCCCCAGGAAGGTTTGAAAAATTCATCCCCTCATGAATACTTGTCCACTGGGAAAGGTCCTGCAAAGAAAAACATGTACACCCTCCAAGGGTTCATAAGTCATGAGAATCATGCCAAGTAAGCCACATCTAAAAATAGAACCACCCAAACATGTGCATCAAACCCCCTTTCTCAAACTAAACAAATGCTCAAAGACCTTATATAATTTTTCAAATTTAGGTGTGGGAGGGGTGTCAAGGCATCCTATTGGGTCAATCAATACCCAAGTCAAAGGTTTTTCCCGAGGGAAACCTATCTAAGCCATGTATGAATATGAGGTGGAGTGGGGTAAGAATTTTTGGCATGGGTTTCAAGACATACAAGGGTTCGTATTGTCTCATTTATGGGTTCCTTTATAGAGGGTGTGACGCACCTTCATTTTCAATGAAACTTTTTTCCAATCTCATTTATTGTCATTAATTGATTAAAGTCCAAAACAATTGGGTACTATAAGACAGGAAAGAAAAGAGTATCACAACATCACTTGAAGCTAGAGGTACATAGAGTGTCATATGCATGGAAAGAAAGGGACACCACATACGTGTACACACCTCAATAAGAGAGACATCTATATAATGTGAATTTTCTTTTGCAGGTATTTCAATTCTTTTAGGAGAAATGTTTCATCATTCCCAATAAATCCTGGGTGAGCATATGGAAGGTTATGTTTTGGATTTTATCTCTTTCTAGCTACATTTCCCTCTAGGCCTTCATCCCCTTCTTCCCATGAAGTGAGATACAATCCCTTCTTGGGTCAGTGCACTTGAAAATCCCAAAAGATGAGGAGACGAAAATGAAGAAGTATGGAAAGTGATAAGTATGATTAGGAATGGTACGCTGACTCTTCAAGGAACCACCCAATAGCGCCCTATTCCCAAGGGTGAACAACTTATTAGGATGTAATTACACCCACCAAGGTTAAATAAGGCAAAGAGTATAATTTCCAAGAAAATGTTTTGTAATCAAGAAAGATTTTTTTGCAACATGTTCAAATCCTTCAATTATTATGGTGACACTTACCATGATACTAGACTTATTACCTCATGGAGTAAGACCTATTCTCCTTTGGATCCAAGCCAGTGTGATGGATGTTTCTTTTCTTCTGGTGATGTATGGTGGCACATTAATGAATAGGAGGGCCCCTACAGGGCTATGCTAGTCAATCTAGCTCTCAGCACTCCATGTGTGCTACCTGTAGGCCTATGGAGACACGATCTCCATAGTTTTTTTTTGTAAATACAAAAGGGGATATTCCTATTATATAAATTTTATATTACAAAAAATACACTTGGCTATAGTCTGCCAGATGTTCTACCTATTGATATTATGGTAGTTGTGGGAGGTATTTACCTCCATGTGTAAACCTGACGAGAATAGAATATTCTGGGAAGCAAGAAGAAACCCTAATGAGTTGGATAATAACCCTAGAAGACAAGTCGACTCAAGAGGATAATATGTATTAGGTTATTAGCCTCCAAAAGAAGAAGTCGTCCAGAAGAAATATTATATACTAAGTAAATAGGCACCCAGAATGAGAATTCGTCCCAGGCAGTTATCCAAAAGTAGTATAAATACAGGAGGCTAGTCTTCATTCTGGCAGGAATTCTCACAACTGTAGAAGAAACACTTGTATGTACTACAGTTGGCTAGTTGTACACAAGTTTGGAGGAGAGATTCCATTGCAGCTGCTGCAACCAGAAGATTACGTTTTGTCTTGGACTATCTCTTGGTTATGGTTTGGACTATCTGATCAGCTCTTGTTTGGTGTGCTATCCTTGGAGAAAGGTGTGCTACCCTTTGTTTGGCTATATAGCCTAGGGTTTGCTTCCAGAGTGATTCTATATCAAGGTTAAGGTGCTCGGAGGGTGGCTTCGACCTATGGTTGGGTGACAATAGTGATATTGTCTATGGTAAAATGAGCACATCCATCATATTCTAACAGGTTATGGGCCCACACCTCCTTCATTCATTCTAACCACTGGAAGAGAGCATAGACATAAGGATAATAAGCTCGTTGAAGAACTGTTGCTAGGGTTTCTAGCAGGAGTAGTCACCAAAGCACTGTCACTAGGGTTACTAGAAGGTGCAGTTGCAGAAACCCTAATCCTCTCATTGAGGCACCTGAAGTGAAGGGATTGACCTAATTTCTAGATAGACCAGTTCCCCCTAGCCTAGTGCATCTCCTGGTACTCTCAGCAAGCCAAGACATCAAGTTTGAGTTTTTGGTCAAATATAGGGTTGACCAAGTCAAAGCAGCCATGACTTACTCTATGAAGTCAGAAAAAAAGTTAGATGGAGCTTCTAAATTTAGAACGTGGATGACAAGGATTGACCTCATCCTTGCTAATAATAAAGTGTTGGATATCATGAAAGGAAAGATCGTGGAACTAGAGTTTGAAGAAGGAAAAGAGAAGGAACCGCAGAACGTTGCAGTTATGGAGAAG
>JASDQU010371199.1:8813-19094 GCA_032191745.1 Picea mariana | reverse complement strand
AATAAGAGCTGATCAGATAGTCCAAACCATAACCAAGAGATAGTCCAAGACAAAATGTAATCTTCTAGTTGCAGCAGCTGCAATGGAAGCTCTCCTCCAAACTTGCGCACAACTGGCCAACTACAGTATGTACAAGTGTTGCTTCTACAGTTGTGAGAATTCCTGCCAGAATGAAGAATAGCCTCCTGTATTTATACTAATTTTGGCTAACTGCCTGGGACAACTTCTCACTCTGGGTGCCTATTTACTTACTATATAATATTTCTTCTGGACGACTTCTTCTTTTGGAGGCTAATAACCTAATAAATATTATCCTCTTGAGCCGACTTGTCTTCTAGGGTTATTAGCCAACTCATTAGGGTTTCTTCTTGCTTCCCAGAACATTCTATTCTCGTTAGGTTTACACATGGAGGTAAATACCTTTCGCAACTACCATAATATCATTAGGCGGAACATCTGGCAGACTGTAGCCAACTGTATATTTTGTAATATAAAAGTTATATAATAGGAATATCCCCTTTTTTATTCACAAGAAAAAACTATGGAGATCGTGTCTCCATAGGCCTACAGGTAGCACACATGGAGTGCCGAGAGCCAGATTGACTAGCATAGCCCAGTAGGGGCCCTCCTATTCATTAATGCGCCACCATACATCACCATAAGAAAAGAAACATCCATCACACTGGCCTGGCTCCAGAGGAGAACAAGTCTTACTCCATGAGGTAAAAAGTCTAGTATCATGGTAAGTGTCACCATAATAATTGAAGGATTTGAACATGTTCCAAAAAAATCTTTCTTGATTACAAAACATTTGCTTGGAAATTATACTCTTTGCCTTATTTAACCTTGGTGGGTGTCATTACATCCTAGTAAGTTGTTCACCCTTGGGAATAGGGTTCTATTGGGTGGTTCCTTGAAGAGTCATTGTACCATTCTTAATCATACTTATCACTTTCCATACTTCTTCCTTTTCGTCTCCTCATCTTTTGGGATTTTCGAGTGCACTGACCCAAGAAGGGATTGTACCTCACTTCATGGGAAGAAGGGGATGAAGGCCTAGAGGGAAATGTAGCTAGAAAAAGATAAAATACAAAACATAACCTTCCATATGCTCACCCAAGATTTATTGAGAATGATGAAACATTTCTCCTGAAAGAATTGAAATACATGCAAAAGAAAACTCACATTATATAGATGTCTCTCTTGTTGAGGTGTGTACATGTATGTGGTGTCCCTTTCTTTCCATGCATATGGCACTCTATGTACCTCTAGCTTCAAGTGAAGTTGTGGTACTCTTTTCTTTCCTGTCTTATAGTAATCAATTGTTTTGGACTTTAATCAATTAATGACAATAAATGAGATTGGAAAAAAGTTTCATTGAAAATGAAGGTGTGTCACACCCTCTATAAAGGAACCCATAAATGAGACAATACGAACCCTTGTATGTCATGAACCCCATGCAAAATATTCTTACCCCACTCCACCTCATATTCATACATGGCTTAGATAGGTTTCCCTTGGGAAAAACCTTTGACTTGGGTATTGATTGACCCAATAGGATGCCTTGACACCCCTCCCACACCTAAATTTGAAAAATTGTATAAGGTCTTTGAGCATTTGTTTAGTTTGAGAAAGGGGGTTTGATGCACATGTTTGGGTGGTTCTATTTTTAGATGTGGCTTACTTGGAATGATTCTTGTGACTTATGAACCCTTGGAAGGTGTACGTGTTTTTCTTTGTAGGACCTTTCCCAATGGACAAGTATTCATGAGGGGATGAATTTTTCAAACCTTCATGGGGCTTTGGAGATAAAAGATGGATGCAGAGACCCCACGTTTGGGGTAGGTTGGTGATTAGCATTTACACAATGAATAATGAGATTATTTCCTTGGGAGGCACTCTAGCATGGATGATGATGAGCTCCTGACTTCTTCCACTAGGAGGTTGGCCTTTAGAGACTTGGACGCCACTCACCTAGCCCCTCGTGCCAGTAGGAGAAGGCTAGCATTGGATGGGGATCAGATATTGAATGAAGGAGGTGTTGGCATGAAATTTTAGCACGTGTGGCATGGATATTGGTATTTGGAGGCCCAACATTCCACTAAGCATCCTAAACATCATTTTCATGGATCCTAACGTCACCCTAAAAGGGCATGATGTCACCCTTGAGGGATATTTTGATGTAATTTTATTAAAATTGAATTTTAAGGGGAATTTTCTAAGGTCATCCTTGTTATATTTTTAAGTTGACATTTTTAGGGTAAAGGTGATATAAATACACCTTTGCAAATTTATTTTTACATAACTCTTCCTCTCATAAGATAGTAAGTCTAAACTTTTCTCCCTACTGGTTCCTTGGCTGAATTTCACTAGCACACAACACTTGGAGGATGTGTTTTGGATGCTTCTTGGCCCATGTATGGTGGAATTTTATGCAAACTAAGGTTTTCATGCTTGATTATTCTTGGTGAAGTAAGTAAAATCTGCAATTATTTTTATGCAATGAATGCTTGTGGGAATTTTACTTCATATTTAAAATATGAAATTGCTTGCTAGAAACCCTAGGAGAGGGACATAAAGTGCTTCTTCCTCTCTCTAGTATTTTCCACTTGTTGATTGCTAAGAAGATATTTTATAGATAAGCTTCTAAATCCCTAAAGTGATAGCACTTTAGAAGATTTTTTTATAGATCTTGTTGCAAATATTTTAGTGTCCAAGCAGAAGATGAATTCGCTAGAGCCCAAAAGAGCTTGCACTCTAGCCAAAATTCCATATTTGAGACTTAGAGCTTGAGGCCTTGAAGTGCCAACACCTAAATACTTTATTTCTCCATCCTTAGAGCATTATTATCATTTATCTTGCCAAGTTATTTGTTTTTTTTGTAATTGACTCCATAAAAGCCACTGATTTCTACTTTCTCTTGTTGAAGGAATTGATCAAACAACCATCAAACTCTATTCTTTGAAGCTTCTACTAACTTCTACTAATTCTAGCTTAGACTAATTCACTAGATAACTTGCTTTTGTTGCAAATCACTGCTACAACCATACTAATTCATACTAATTTGTGGCATACACTAACCTAATGCATAACTAACTCACTCAGAAATTACTTGTGACACTCGCTAAATAATCTACTTGATAAATGCTAAGTTTTCATTGTTATTGCATGCAATTATGTTATAACCCTAATTTTCACTAGACATGCATACCTAGCATCAATCCATCTCACTTGCCATTTTTGCCAAGACACCATTAAACAGGTCTTCTAAAAACCATCCTTTTTAAGGCATACATGCCCTGAACCACTGTTGCCCACATATATACACTTGCTGAACCATTACAAACCGCGTATACTGACTAAAGCACAAAAAAGAGAAAGTTGCAGATGAAATACAAAATTTTGGGTAAATTTCCTAAACCGTTTGACCACCCATAGCCAGTCATTCAACCAGATAACTACCCTATTTGAGCCTATAAAAGAAGAGGTAGAGGTCCCATTTGGAAAAAAAGAAAATAATAGCAAAGAAACTCTGCTCTTTTTTCTATTCCCCTTGCCCCAAGATTTTGTAACCATTTTGTGATTTCACTGAAGAGGAGAAGCATGTGTGTTAGCAGTTGGTGCACAGTTGAAGAGGAGCCCATGACCATATTCATGGAGCAGTGGCCGATCTCACCATTGTAAGTTACATTTGTGAGGTTAATAAGAAAGAAGTACTTTTCCCATCCCACCATATGAGGTGTTCAACATTCAATTCTGATTATATTTTATTAGAACCTTTAACCCACTAATTTATATATAAGATGCATGTTTGGAGTTCTTTGTTTGTCTATTTATGAATGCAGGTTAGCTTTGGGAGGATACTTGCAGTCAAGGAGAAATCGAATGCAAAAGGATCAACATCAAACATGGAATTTAAGGTAGAGTCACCAGATACTTTTATCCTTGTGTTTTATGCATGAATGTGGGGTCTATGTTGGGATAATAGAAAAAAGTAGGAGAGTTTCGAAGGTCATTTTCTGCATGGATTACTAAACCCTTAATGCTAGTCTGTAGGAGGATTTCCCACCCACAAAAAAATTGGTGACCATACTAGGGAGTTCTCTAGGGTTTTCTGGGGATACTTTTTGGGTGTTTTAAAATGGTTTGATTACCTTTTTCTGAGTTTCAACAAGAGTTTGAGTTTTTTAGGGATTCTGATTTTCAATACTAGTACTCCCTGCTTTGATTTCTTGATTGATTTTTCGTTTTCAAAAATTTACAGAGGTGTACATGGTCTGCAGTAAGCCTATAGGTATACATATGCACCCTGCCTTTGTCTAGCCCACGTGCATATGCTTGCTGCTGAAGTGTCAGTAGCGTGCAGAGGTTCAATTTTTTTTTTTTTTAAACGAGAGTTAGTCATCATGTCCCCTGTCAGAAGTAATACTTCTCAGGGGTTTTTTGGATCCTTTCCTGGTCCATGTTGTTGCAGTCAGTAGCCTAGGTATAACCTCAGATTATCTTTGTTTCATCAAAGTTTTCCTTGCATTTTCTCTTATTAAAGTAAGTTTCTGTGTCTTTAAGGGATGCTGGTTTTCCATACCGGTACTCCCTGCCTATGTTGGACTGTTGTTTTTTCATTATTTTGAGAATTTTACAGAGGTATATGCGCCCTGCACTAGCCCTGCACATGTGAATACTCACCCCGACTTTGGTCAACACACATACATACGCTTGTTAATGAAGTGACAGTGGCGTGTCTGTGTCAGGGAGATATTTTGAAAGGGAGAGGCAACCATCCTCTTCCCTGTCAGAAGTCAGACTTCTCAAAGGTCTCTTTGATCAAGCCCTGGTCTCTGTGATCATAGTCTATAGCCTAGGTTTGACTTTAGCATAGCTTTCTTTTGATCAAAAGAATTTCTTGTTTTGGAAGCATAAGAAAATGTTTACTATCTTTGTTTGGTTAAGTGGTTGGCTGTTTGCATTAATACTCAGGAAAAAGACTAATTTCGTAAGTTCTTGACTATTGACTTAGGACAATAAGTAGCTCGTAGTCAAGTGAAATCTTGTTTTGAGTTTTCTATTAGAAGATCTTAGGAAAAAATATCTTGAAAAGTTGGTTAAAGGGTTTAAATGTGCAAATCTAAATTTGTGAAGAAGTAATTTTGTTTCTAGCTTTCTATTTGTTTTCAATTTCATTGCATGCTCTTCTCTTTCATCTCTTAAAAACATCACTAGTTTCATTTTTTGCATCCTTTGAATTAAGACAAGCCACTCAAATTAACGATTAATTAAAATCAACTAGAACTTTATGTTTGTAGGGTCCATCAACTAGTCTAGGCTAGAGCCTTGATTTAGGATTGGAGAGGAAACTCTTCAAGGCTATAAAAACAAACATAAGAGTCTGTGTTAGGGAGTGTTAAAAGTCCAGTATCATGAAAGTTATCTGGGACCCCCCTCTAACACAGGGGATAAACACGAGGTCTCCTGTGGAAAGGTAGTAGAGATAACCCCTCCAAAGTCGGACTAAGCATAGTGGGGAACACATATAGAGGGCTTATCTTGGGATTCTCTTGATCGCATTTTCCATGGAGCTTCATGGATCTCGAATCTGTTCGAGGTCCTCAGTTGTCTTTCAGAACACTTGTTTTTTATACCCTTGATAGGTTTGGGGCTAGATAACCTGCTCATTGCAGCCCACCCGACTGTCGACTGTACCCGCTTGGTGACTTTTCGCGCTGTCGACCTAGTTTCCTTTATTTTAGGGACTTACACAGGTGACTGAAGGGGTATACCGTGGTACCTAGGACACACATCAGGCCACACTTTGTAGATTATAACCGGAGGGTACTTCCGTATTCGAGTTTCACTTGCACTAGTAAGTTGCTTTAGTGTTGGTTTTTGTAACTGTTCTTCCAACTAGCTAGTGACTGCTTATCTTATCTCATAGGAACGTTTTCTAGTGTATGTTGGTTTTAAAAATTAATAGAAATCCCTAGTGTGTCATTGATATTCTCACATAGTGGAGGATCAAGAGCTCCACCAATCATGAAGGCTTCTTTTCCTGTCATTGGTTACCCTGGAGCCACCCCCTCCACTGCTAAGGCAAAAACTAGACTAGCAAGGGTCTTTTGAGGTGACTGGGTCATAGGAAACTGTGCCCGAACCATCTCCAATAGAGGAACATTTGATTCCAGAGGAACCAACTATTTCAGACCTTGGAGCAGAAGCTCTTGGTCCGTACAAACCTCTGATCATTTATCTATCGGCACCCATTGTCTTACAAGTTTATCCTTACGAGAGCTAGATAGTGTCACAAGAAGCAATGGAAACTAATGTTGTGACTTCTTCAGGGAATTCTCATAATCCCTCTACAGCTTTCATTACAAGGGGTGTTCCACCTCCTAACCCATCATCGTCGGTCTGGGCCACTATGGTCTCAACTGCCTCTACCTTGAGCAATGGTCTGATTCCATCTATGTTGGCGATCACTGCCCCTTTCACCCAGAGTGCAACAGACCCTCCGTTCTCATATAGGATGCCTAGCTTAGGTACCCTGTACTTTCCTACTCCACTCTACAAACTTTAGGTCTTGGGGTAGGGATCTCCAATGCTCCCCTCCAAGGATCCATGGGGGGCACTTCAGCTCCCTATAATTCTTTCCCTTGTGAAGGGGGTCATATACCTCCTTTGTCCCTGTTAACGATATTTCTTCTAAGTGGGGTCAGGATGCGAAAGTATGGGTTAAAAACCCACTTGTCCTAAGTTTGGAATGCTTATGCGCCTAAGGTAAGTGATAAGCAAGTCCGAGCGGCAGAGATTTGCGTGCCTGGATAGACGACGCATATGGGATTCTGGACCCCCCCAGCCTTTCTACCTTTAAGCGGAGGGGGGGGGGGTCCGGAATCAGGGGAGCATCTCTTCAACGGTCCTGATTAGCGCTCCCAGATCAACGACGATAAAGGCAATTCTGGACCCCCTCTTCTTTTCTACCTTTAAGCAGAGGGGGGGGGGGTCCGGAATTGGGCACGCAGCTTTTCGACAGCCAAGATCAGCGTGCCCAGATCAACAGTGCTTGGACAATCCCGTCCTTCTCAGCTGCTCTGTGTTTAACCGGCGTGGGCCCTTCTCCCATCATGTCATCTTCCGGAACCACCTTTCCCCCCCGCAGCCGTGTGTCATCTGTCCTTCTCCACTCTTTAGTCCAGGTGGTTCTTTCCCCATCTCATCGTCCACTCACCACTTGCCACGTGTCCCTTTCCCTCCACGTCAACCTCCCACTAAAATGTGTCCATCAAATCTACTCTCCTACCTCCTTAGCTTATCACCTTTTGCCATGTGTCTCCCCTACAACCTCTCTCGTTCCCTCATCGCTTCTTACTCCACTCCCCACCGTTCCTGTGCCCCATCTTCCACACTGGCCTCCATGCCTATTCTTTAAGCCAGTCAGTTATTTCAGGTGGCAGCGCGGGAGGCCCTCCACGTCCCGAAGGTACCAAGTTGGCTGGGCCATCCTCAATCCCGATGAAGCAGTTATTGAAGAAGTTATTGAAGCGGTTGGTGGTGGTTAGACATCGCCTCCGCCATAATAGGAAAGCACGACAATGAATTAAAGGCACGTCGATTCACCGTTGGAACTGTCAAAAGTTAGATTGCGTCTGACATAAGTTGCACGATCTTTCAGATGTTGACTGTCAGAAGCCATGCAGATGCAGAGCTTTCAATGCAATGTCTCGATTCCGCTGTTGTTGTTGTTCTAAGTATATGAAGGCATTTTCACCATTTTTTTATCTATCGATGGTAGAGCTAAGCTCCCGACTATAAAGTTTCAGTTAACATTCTAGTTCTCTGGGTCGTGTATCTATGTTTGAGATTTCTTGTTTTATGAAAAACAGTTCTCCTTGTTCCATCTATGTTTTCATCTCATATCAGAGAGTTCATGATTGAATGATTCGCATGGATTGTTGCAGTTATGTTATGATAAACGATTTGTTGTGACATTATTGTATTCTCTGGTCTTCTATGTTTGAATGTAAGAGGATCTTGCGTTCAAATGCTTTCTTCTCCA
Source organism: Picea mariana (assembly GCA_032191745.1). NCBI lineage: Eukaryota > Viridiplantae > Streptophyta > Pinopsida > Pinales > Pinaceae > Picea > Picea mariana. The sequence continues at coordinate 11,044 of JASDQU010371199.1, read as the reverse complement.
GTCTGTTACAAACCTGATGTTTATGATAGACCTTCGCACTTTTCTCATGCAAGTATTCCCCCTACTCATCCTTACTACGACTCATTGTTTGAAGTTTATCTAAGACCTCACTCGCCCGTGCACGCCTGGCCTAGTTTTTGAGTTGAGACGATATTGTTCCGAGTTTTCTTCCATTTGATCACCCCTCTTTAAACAAATCGTGACATTAAACTGATGGGTGTCAGGCTCTGCTCCTGCAAGCAATCTAGGAGTGACTTTTGACACTAACATTTCTGGCACTGTTGCCGGGGACGAAGTTGGATATTTTCCCTGGATTTGAACGACAAAGATCAATTGATTCTGAAGGTGCATCAGATATCATAACTTGAATATTGCTACTGTGCACCTGGCGACTCCATTGTGATGACTCCACTAGGGAGAACATGCTCTATCAATTGTGGCTTCGAGAGGCAGACACACGACGTCTAATCCACACTTGCCTTTAGCTACACCAGAAGCTGACGCAGAAGCAGTGCGCAGAAAGGGAAAGAGCTCTGCAAAAGAAGTTTCCATCACCGAAACAGGTAATATGCCAGCCCCTTCTGTGAGAACTCCATTTTCTTATTCTCAGCTTCCTAGTCATCCTTCCTCTAAGGTTTCCCATTTTCTAAACTTCGGGAGTGTTCTTGCTGAGTTTTCTCCTCCTGGTCTGGTATCAAAAAGAGAGATCCTTGTCACTCCCCCCTCCCTGGAAGTTGTGGCTCAACGCAGACCTCAACCTTCTGAAGGTTTCACCACCCCTCCTTTTATTGCTACTACTGCATAGAGAGAAGCATCTGCACACTCAAGTCCCTTGGCTCTCTCTCTTTTTTCTCCATTGTCTCCTCCAAGAACCTCTTTTCTGACATCTCCCATCCACACTCCTTCTCCCCCGAGTTCTCCTCTACGTAATACCCCTATGGCTGGTGCTAATCCCCCTCTGAATAGAATGGATGCCATAGTTGCTGCTAGATATGCTCCTTTAATCCTCCCTCATCCTATGAATCCCCTCCCTGCTGGAGATTATTTGAAATATATTCCCAAGTTCACTGGAGAAGGGGATATAATTGCTGAAGAGCACCTAGCTTCTTTTTACAGTTATGCAGACAACTTGAATATTGAGAATGAAGATGTCTGGATGAGAGTCTTTTTCCAGAGCCTGGATGGAGAGGTAAGGAAATGGTTCAGAGGATTTGCCCCTGGATCTATCGCTGGCATTGAAGCCTTGGATAATGTTTTCATGAGGCAGTGGGGAGATAGAAAAGATTTCATGTATTACATGACAGATTTTGGGTCTCTGAGGAAAATGGAAGGAGAGTCTGTCTCTGACTTCTCCAAAAGATTTAATAAGATGTACAATAAGATCCCTGCAGAGATAAAGCCCTCAGAAGCCTCTGCCCAAATTTCATATGCTGGTGCATTTGATCCTGATTTTTGCCTGCTATTAAGAGAAAGAAGAGCTACCTCCTTAGCTCAAATGCACGATGTTGTCATAGAAGTGGAATCCAACATATTGGCAGTTGACAGACTGAGGAACAAAGCTGACGCAGACAGAAGAAAGGGAAGACTCGAAGCCTCAACTTCTGGCCCATCGTTGCCCCACCCTCAAGTGAATGAGCTGACCGAGATGATGAAGTTTCTAATCGAAGAAATGGAGAGATTGAAGGTGGAAAGGAAGAAAATGTATAAGGGCCCTCAAAACACTGAAAATAAAGGAGGTTTTAGGAGGCCAAATAATAATGTGGCTCCCCCAACTATACACAGGGAAAAGGGAAGAGACAGAGAAGACCAGAGAATTCAGGCCCCTTTTCAGAACCATCTATTGGCCGATGAGGAGGAAAGAGAAACAGATGAGCTTGATCCTGAAATCCACTGCTTAGAAGACACTCCTCTTTTTCCTCATCTCACTCGGACAGCCTATGAAGAGTCTCTCATGGATAGTCAGCTAAATGAATTGAGCAAGGGAGACAAAGCTAGCGACAGTCAAGGTAGGTACAACCTGAGGTCCGACAAAAAGGCAGCAGCACCTGATGTTCTTGAGCAGTACACTAGAATAGAGAAACCTGCTAATGAAGTAGCAGACACTCACAGAGGTAAGAAGGCTCAACCTCTCTCTCCCATTGTCCATAATCATGTTCCTGAAGTTAGAGAAACCCCAAGGCCTATATCTTCTTTCAATTTCGAACATGAGATCCAAAAGATCAGAATTCCTG
>JASDQU010371197.1:20404-37685 GCA_032191745.1 Picea mariana | reverse complement strand
TGAGGTATCAAGTGTCCCAAACAGAGATCATATGCAAAATTTATGCCCTAGGGAAGTTGATGTATCAACTACCCCCATCGGGGCCTACAAGCCTTTTGGCATTTCATCTTCCCGGGTCATGGTTTTCTCGTTTATGATTTATGTTAACAAATGACTTTGGAGCCTCATTGTAATCAACTTCTTGCAAATGAGTGTAGTCGACACATCTCTCCTAAGAGATAAGATACCACCATTCTAGCTAGATTGTGTGCTTTGCATTTTATGGTCTTTTGTACTCCACATAGTCATTGATAGAATATGAGTTTTATTGTATTACCATGTTTCTTGCAATATATCTTTGTATTTCCTTGTTATATCTTTGTTATATTTCTACCATCATGTTGTTCTCAAAACAATCTGGATCAACACTCATCCTTGACAATGGTAACCATAAGAATTTGGTTGCTTAGGATTTGGTGCAGTGGTTGGGTTCAAAAGGATGGTCCCCATGTGATGGTGAACCAATGTTGTGCCCTTAATTTTTCCATGGTGAAGACACTAGGGTTGGTGAAAGTTGGGCATCTTGATTCATGAGACTCTTTGTTTGTGGGGCAGGTATACATACCCTATTCCTCAGTGGAACTGTGATCTCCAAGGAAGAAACACATGTCCTTGACCAATAATCTTAGAGGAGAGGTTAAGGGACAAACTTTCCTATTGGAAATTGACAATTCTCATTGTGAGGTGGTACATTCCACTAATGTGGATTAGACATGAGATGACTAGGTTGTTGGGAGCATAGGTTACTTTCTTCCATTTTTTTAAGGTGATCAAGGTATCATTAGAGAATGTGGGTTGACTCGTCACCCTTTAAAAAAAAAAAACACGTCACCTAAAATAACTAGTTGATGGTACATAAGGGGATAGTCCTTAGGTACCTAGAAGACGAGTTTTAGGTTTGAAGAAGAAGAAGAGCTCTTATCCAATTAGAAGCAATTTGAGGTCTTATTCCAAGATCAAAAAACATTTTAGCCTACATAGTGTATGCAAGAAAGCTAGTATCCCTTCCCTTAAATGGTCATTGTTGAGGCTACATCCACCAAGGTCATGTGCTTTCTAGTCACATCTAGCCTTAATCCCATACATAAGACTAGATACTACCCCAGTTATAGTTTAACCTCAGACTAAGGTGGATGGGTTTTGTATTTATAAAGGCTTCACATTTTTTTATAATTTAACTTAATTAAAATAAAAGTAGTTTGAATTACACTTAAATTTTGTAATTTTTGTTCTAGAAATTGTTATGTATTTTTGAAACATATCCTTTCTAAAACATTGAAGTAAAAATATTTTTGTTCATAAATTTGAAAATCTACAAATCTTTTACTAAAAACTTATCAATTCAAAATAGTCATCTTATTGTATACACTATGGGCAACCCAAGAGACATCCACGTGAATCCCAAGGAAGACGCACTCTCTCAACCAGATGTATTCTTAGAATACGCACTCTCTCAGCTTATTGGAGGAAAAGAACAATTGGGCACAAGGCCCAAGGTAGTAGTTGATAAGATCTAGCTAACTAGTTGTAGCTTGACCTATTCAAGACATCATGTAATAACAAGCATCTATATAAGGCTGCCTCCTATTCTAAACAAAGTGATTCTCATTTAGCTCTTAGTTTTGGTGATAGTATTCATGTTTTCATGTACTAGTTAATTTATGGAGTATTGTTATTGTGGATCAAATGGTATCAGAGCACTGATTTGAGATGCTTTTGCTACAGTGAGTTTTAGACATAGAATTTTTTTTATGGGTTGCTAGAATCTGCACTCACCCAATATTCAGATCCAAAGGTACATTAGGGGTGGATCCACCCTCCATCTCTTAGCTAGTGTGCTAGGGTTTGCTCTAGACATCCACTACCTAGTCCTTTGTTGTGAATTCCAGCTTCAAAGGTGTGCTTAAGGCTCAACTCACCCTCCATCTCTTCCAATGTAGTACGTTAGGGCTTCTCTCTCCGTCCACTACTTGGTGCTTTGGTAGTGGGGATATTCCACTCCCACCCTCTTATCAAGTTTGTTCCAAGGTGCGCTAAGGTTTTTCATGCCCTCCCCTCTCTTCCAGTGTGCCTTCTCAGCGTATGCTTGGCTAGGGTTTGCTAGCACACCCTCCGTTTTGGGATCTAGATAGTGTGCTTCAGGGTTGGATCTTGATCTAGGGTTTTGGATCCAAGTTTTTTCAATCCAGATATAGGTCCCAATCCAGATCCAGATACAGAGGATAATGCACTAGGGTTTTCTCTAGATAATGTGCTTTAGGGTTTTCCCTCCCTCTTAGGCTCCAACAATCTTGCTCTTCTGTTTTCAATGCACTCTCCATTCTCGGTTCTAGTTTCTTCAGTATATGAAGACAATTCCTCCTCGTAGAGACCCCTCCCCCAAGGATTCTACTTCTAGACAATCTTCTCCCATTTAAGACCTAGCTCTTTCTATGAATGAACTCATGCGGCTCCAACGGAGATCCCCAATGTCTCTACAATTGGATACTCATTTCTATGTGCCTAAGTTTTCAGGGCATATGAATGGTGAGGTTGTTGATTCTTGGGTATGCGGTCTATACACTTATTTCAAGACCTTCCTAGGAATGATAGAAGAAGAGAAGCTACGGATTATCAATTTTCAGTTGGAAGGGGTTACTCAAGCTTGGTGGGACACCCAAACATATACCTCCTCTCCGGTGGTGGACTTGGGAGACTAGCCCGTGATCAACTTTCCACCTATTGGTGCATGGAATGTTTTTCTTCAAGCGCTACATAATCGCTTTTATACCTCGAGGTACCAATAGACTCTCCTAGCTCGTTGGTTGCAACTTTGCCAATTCTTAGGCCAATTAGTCCAAAAATACACTGAGATGTTTACTAAGCTCTACATTCAACTATAGATTCAAGATCCATAAGGGGTACTCATTGTTAAATTTAATATCGGTCTTTTATTATTGTTACTTAGAGAGATTTATTTATTTGAAATCTGTTCCTGAGATAAGGCCTTTCTTTTGGCCTTATATGTGGAATGTAATCTCACTCCTAGCCTTTTATATCCTCTATCCCAATATGGCTCTTCATCGACTCCTTCTTCTCTCATCTCTCCTACCTTTCCCAAAACTAGCAAATGGTGTTCTTATCACAAATATCAGTTTCACTCCTTAGTTGAATGTCATGTTCTTCAAAATCAAAATCCTTTCAAGAATTTATTCATTGATTCTCTTGNACCAGACCCCTCTCTCCTACTCATGGCTACTAATCCCTAGATTCATTCATCAACACCTTTGTTTACTCTTAATTTCCAGATCAAGAAATCCCTAGCCATGCTTGATCCAGGTGGAAATCAGTGGCTTCCCACCTATTCTAGTGGCTCAAATTATAGTTTCCATCCTAGCAGTTGTTCTATAGTTTTTCGGGTTCCAAACTTATGGGAGGATTTTGAGGCCTTAAGCGACATTTTTTTATAGACCTTTCTAACGAGGTATCAAGAGCCCCAAACAGAGATCGTATGCAAAATTTACACCATGGGGAAGTTGACGTATCAACTACCCCCATCGGGGCCCACAAACCTTTTGGAATTTCATCTTCTGGGGTCATGGTTTTCTCGTTTATTTTTTATGTTAAAAAATGCCTTTGGAGCCTCATTGTAATCAACTTCTTGCAAATGAGCATATCCGACACATCTCTCTTAAGAGATAATCTACCACCATTCTAGATAGCTTGTGTGCTTTGCATTTATAATATTTTTTATTCCAGATAGTCATTGATAGAATCTGAGTTTTATTATATTACCGTGTTCCTTGCAATATCTTTGTGTATTTCCTTGTTATATCTTTGTTATATTTATACCTTCATGTTGTTCTCAAAATAATCCAGAGAAATGCTCATCGTTGACAATGGTAGACAAAAGAATTTGGTTACTCAGGATTTGGTTCACTGGTTGGGTTCAAAAGGATGGTCCCCATGTGATGACGACCCAACATTGTGCCCTTAATTTTTCCATTTCCCCTTTCCACGATACTGTTCTTTGTTATGTGTCTCCTTTGGATTGTGCATATGTGCTTCTGGGTATTCCCTATCAGGAATTCCATCATGTTGTATACCATGCTCACAATCATTAGTATCATATTAAAAAATATGGATGTACGTATGTCCTCACCTCACCTCTCTAAAATCCCCTACCTTACTTTCCAAGCAACCTATTGTTCTTCAAATCAGTCTCAAAAAACATATTTCCCTCTCTCTGGTGCACCCTCTTGAACAAAATAGCCCCTCTCACACCCTTCCTTCAAAAGAGGTACAAGTTGAGAATATTGTTTTACCTATAACTAGGGTCTTGTGAGAGGGAACTCATGATGGGAAGGCACATGATGTTGCAACAATTCCACATCTTCTTCAATATTGACATGTTTATGATGTGTTGTGTGAAATCATCCATCATATTGGAACTGTAATTTTCTTAGTTGCACTTCTTGTGGCTCACTCAACGACAAAATGTGTTTGTGCCATAGGATTGATCTGGAACCCTCCATTCCATCTAGTTTTAAATGAATGCTATCCTTCACCCAAGAAATATGTTGTATTATAAAATTCCTTAGAATTAATGCATGACAGACATAATGAATGAACACACCCCCACAACCAAGTACCACGTAGGAATCCTGACTCGTTTTGGTTGGTTAAGTATGCATTTTCTCCTTTTTTCTGAATTCCACTGCCAATTTAGAATATGATGCTACATCATAAGCATTAGATGCCCTTGATTCATTAGATAGGGTTAAAGGAGGTGTCACATATAGTCTTCCACCATGGACAATTCTTATTGAAGCTTCCTATAGTGTAGGGCCTCTTGTTTCATTATTGGTTGCTGGATCACCTCCTTTGCAGGAAAAAGCTATAGAAATCCTTTTGAGGATTTTCATAGATCAGTCTAATGGATTGGGAGAAATTATTAGTGGCACGTATGAATGTATTGTTGCAAATTCAGGATGAGTCATGCACTCTACTAACATAAAATTCAAAGTTGGAGGAACTTCCATTCTAATTTGTGTTGCAAAGGTGCACAAAGAGAAATCAATGGAAGCTCACAATGAAGCTAATCTGAGTTTTGAGATTATACAGTCTCTCTTTGAAATTCTTGGATCTGGGACATTAGTGTTGGCTCTCCTGTGTAAATCCTTCTTAACATAGGGGGGTTAAATACCCAGGGTTTGTCTAGAGTTGACAAAAAAAAACCCAAGGCATCGACATATCAATCCCCGGTTTAAGACTGAATAAGGTCTCACCTGAGATGCCATGAGAATCACAAATACCATTTGGTCTTGTTTCAGTGATGAAGGGTTAAATTACATAGATAATCCACTCAGGATGACACTCATACATTCCATTGCAATATACTTAAATATTAACAACATGCATTATTAACACATACATTCATTGGACACATACTCAACACAATGAATGATAGGAATAGTTGCAACTTTGTTTTTATTCATTCAATTAGTCACATATATATACCAAGAGACTCATCCTTCTTCATAAATAGTTCCTTGTGCTCTCATACATTCTCTCAATAGTTCATTACAAGGCTCCATGTGCTTTCTCTTAGACTCTGCACGTACTACAAAACCAGATTCACAAATATACTCTTACAATACATGACCAGAATCATCTCTTAACTAAGAGTATTCAGAGCGAACCCATGGAATGAACATTAATCAACACACAACAATAGAAAAACAACCTTTCTGTGTCGTGATCGCTCCCTTTTTGTTTCCTTCTCTACTCTGATGCTTTGTCACTTTTAGCTCTACTCTATTCACTCTGTTGACTGCCAATCCTGCACACTTATACTACCTACATGCAGCCCATGTAGCCTCTTTGGAGTCACAATAGTTTTAAATAAATTGCCAGATACTCTCTTAACTGCTGCACAATCTCTCGTGCTTCCTGAGTTAATCATTCGGTAATATTTTTGAATATCTTCTTCTTGATTCTAGTGTGCATGCGGTATATTCTTGATTCTTGGAATGCATAGTGGAACTTATGACTAACATACGCACCTTATTTCATTCATCGTGTAGTTGTTGATGTGTGTGAAAAAGTGTAGTGTGCGCAAAATTGTAGTGTGCACGTGAAATTTTTACCCAAAAATTTGGATACCAATAGGCCCCCACAACTATTATTTGGGCCCTCCTTGAGATAATGGCCTTGATTATGGTGTGGCTGCTGCCAAAATTGAGTAATAGAAAATCATCAATATTTTATGACCAAAGAATCAAAACAAGTTGTGGTTGCAGCCGAGTTTGAGTAAGAGTAAATCATATGTCAAGGTTGTAGTTGTAGTTAGAAACATGTATTGGAATGAGTCAAGTAATAGTCAAGGAAAATAATGGATTTAGGCTGCATTTGGCCAAATGCTCAAGCTCTTTGTCTTTGAGGGTTTATTGAGTAGTGAGTGAGAGATATTTTTAAAGAGCACCATCCAGAAAAATACCTTCTAACAAAACCAAGATCTACATCTAGAACTTGTCCCAGTCACTCAGTGACCTACGAGAAGTATATCCCGAGGGAATTCTCCATCGGTGGATACCTCCATCATCCTCATGTCTTGTTCAACCATCTATAGAGGATGGAAGACGCAAACTCTCGAACCCAATGGAGAGGGTAAACCACAACATTAGGTTACTTTCGTCAACAAAGGTGCTCATCTATGGAGACAAGTACACCAACTCCCAACTCAAAAGTTCACATAATGATGAAGTCTCGATGCATAATTCATGGAAATATGTGGAGACAAACCATATATTGCTAGTAAATAAGAGTTTGGGACCCCTTCCCAACATTTTTGTTTGAATCATAAACCGTCAAGAGAGCTGAATTATTGGATCGTTGGCTACCTGCCTGGACTGAGAATGACACACCCATGAGTGGATGTTGAACCTATACATGGAAGGGAAACTTGAATGGAAGATTAAAATTCCGGTTGAGATTGGAACTGCTATTGAATGCACAATGGGAATCGTTCACTCGAAAACTGAAGGGGACATAAGAGAATGAGACATGGAGGATCTCTCTAATGGATATGTAGGTGGGGAAAGGATATATATAGAGTGGGTGATGGTCGGATATGAATGCGATATTTTTTAAAAGGATCAGCTGATGTGGATGATTGATGATGGAATATGGTTCTGTGGCTGATTCCCATAGATAGTTGATAATGGTTCTGATCCGTGGTACTGGTGATGGGTACTTTGGAATGTGGCATCATAATTGATTACTTACTTAGGATATGTGTGATCTATTTGAATTGGATTGTTTGAACTTTCAGTGGGGTGTAGTTCTAGGTAGCTCGGTCAAGGCCCATGTGAATCCCCTATCTGGGCCAATACTTTGTACGCAATCATAACTTCACCCACAAATGGAAATTTGTGGGTATTTGCAAAGATGTGAATATATCCAATCCATCTATGTGACTAGATCATGTCCTATGCTACCAAATTTTTTAAGCATGCCAATTATGTACTTTCCTACATGTTCTAAGTCCTACTCTAATCCTAAAATACACTACCTCTAGGTGGATGAATGTTGTTAAGTTGTATGTGACCCTTGTGGGCCATAGTACACCTTCAACCAACTACCATTGACAAGTCCCTTGAGAGGTTATCCCTATAATGTGGCCAAATTTTCTTCACCAACTTCACTAATGTATACTACGAGAAAAGGGCCCAACCACTACATGCGTAACTTACCAGGGTGTTGCAAATATTTTATATCATATAATAGCACCAAAGAGCCTGGCTGCAAAATTTTGTGGTGGATGTTGCAATCATACCTTTCCTTCTATCTCTTCTTCTTGACCACCTGGTTGAATCCCACCACCAGAATATCCTCTTCCAGTTCCATGAGGTCATCTAATATTTTATGAAGTTATTTTTCATTGTCATGTTGGTAGCTATAGAAATGCATAGGATGGGAAGAATAAATTCAAGTGACATGACTACTTCTTTTCCATAAACCAACTAAAGGAGGTATGCTTTGTCATCCATTTATAGGTTGTGCAATATGCCCATAGGACTACAAGGATCTATTGATCCCAATCATCACACTACACATTACAAACTTTAGTTAAAGAATGCTCTAAAATCTTATTGAAATATTCAATCGTACCATTAGCTTGTGGATGATAGGGGTGCTTTTCTAGTGGTGGATCATGAACTCCTAGAGGAGTTCCCGGATGGTCTCATTCAGAAAGTGTGAGCCTTGATTTCTCATTATCACCTTCGGGTACCCAAACCTGGTAATCACATTCTCAAAGATGAGCCATGTCGTTATTTTCGTAGTAAAATCCTTGAACGATGCTGCTTCGACCCATCACATAAAATATTTGGTGGTTGTTATGATGTAGCGCACACCCATTATATGCATAGGAGGACTGATGGGGCCCACAAAGTTAATGGCCTACTTATCAAACGACTCCAATGTCATAACAAGAAAAAAAGGAAGTTCATTTCTTCGACAGGGCTTCCCAATACTTTGACGGGCGTCGCACCATTTACAATACTCCTCGGCATCAACAAATAATAGGGGCCACCATAAACCTGTGTAGAGATCCTTACATTTTTTGGCCTTTCTTGTTTTATGACCTCCTGCAATTCCTTTATGTGTTTCAAACAATAGTGGTTCTCGTTCATGGCCAAAGACACACATTTGCACAAAATGTCATCATACCCCACTTTGTATAATTGTTTGGAAATCAACTAATAGTTCACACTAAAGATCACTTGTTGGCACCATTGGGCCTGTGTATACTCAGTTGGGGAATTTTCAGAATTGAGAAATGTAGTGATCTCATCCATTTGATCAGGAACCACCTACTTGAAAAGGTTTCACATCAAAGATTTCATCGTCGAGGCTCCTACTAGATTCTCCAGACTCAATCATTGATAGCACATCAAAGAGTTCATCATCGAGGCTCCTACCAACTTCTCCAAACTCAATAATTGATAAATGATTTGGTCTAACATTGCATTTTCCCAGTTTGACAACCACCTCAAACTTGAATTCTTAGAATATTAATAGCCAATGACATATTCTCACCTACAACGTCGGCTTGTTGACTAGATACTTGAGCGTTGAATGGTCCATAAAGAATTTGAAAGGAGTGCCCAACAGGTAGTGTGAAAATTTATATAAGGAATACACCATAGATAGGCCTTCACGTTGAGTCGTTGTATAATTCTGAAAATAATTATACAACGACTCAANTAAGGAATACACCATAGATAGGCCTTCACGTTGAGTCGTTGTATAATTATTTTCAGAATTATAGATATTGCGTCTGGAAAAGTATTCTGGATTATCAATATTCCCTTCACCATGTTGCATAAGAACTTCTTCGAGAACAATTAATGAAGAATCTATGTGAACATGAAATATTTTGGACTAGTCGGGGAAGACCAGGATCAGTGCAATGACCAACTTCTCTTTTAGGGTATCCAATTATTCATGGCATTCTTGCGTCCAGATGTACTTTGTGTCTTTGGATAGTAGCTTCTCTAAAGGTGCATCAATATTTTCATAAATCTGAATGAACCATCAGTAATAAACTGTATGACCCAAGGTGGCACGCAACACTCAGACATAAGTGGGGGCCACCATGTCCATTATGGTAGAATTTATTTCTTGGCCAACCAACAATCCATATTTGCAAATGATATGCCCCAACAACGTCCCAAATGGCGTACAAAAGAGCCACCAATATCTTGGAAAATACCATGGGCACATTCTTCAGGCCAAAGGGAATCACTATATAAGAAAAGGAACCCCACTCTGTCACAAATTTGGTCTTAGCTTGATCTTCCTCAGTGATTAGAACTTGATGATATCCTGAAAAATCCATTTGTAAAGGAATAAGATTCCCATCCTACGACATTTTATAGAACCTCATCAAGAAATAGAGTAGGGAATGGATCATGCATGTAGGTGACATTAAGGCTCCACAACTCAACTAAAATTCAGATGTCTCTTGTCTTATTTGGCTACACCACCATGGGGCTAATCCAATATGGCTCCTTCACATGAATAATGGTCTTGACATCCAACATCTGATCCAACTCCTTGCAAAATGTTTCCTTATACTTGGGGTTCAAGTATTAGGGCCTTAGCCTAACCGATTTAGCATCTAGCTTCATTTGAATTTTTATCGCACCAAGGGAACCAACAATCCATTTCATCTTCGAGAATCTTCAGGGGAAAAAATCCTCATATTCCTTTAACATATCTACCACCTAGGTGACGGTCTCCTTATCCAAATAATCTCTGGTGATAGTCATTTTTGGTGCCTCTTCGATGTCGATATTATGTTCTTCTTCTTAATAAGGAAACCATAGTCTAGCTCAACCATCTCTTCCACTTTTCCTTCCACCATGTGCTCGCCCTCAGTTTCCTTAATCAAAATTCCTCTTGGGTCATCTTCACTAACATCATCACTCACAATTTTCCAGCAATGTACGACCTCTTTTAATTTTTCCACTGGTTGATGATATGATAAGACAACTTCCAGTGTGGCCTCCTTCGGTTAGTAGTGGAAAATGAAGTTTTTTATACAAAGGAGTGCGTCCTTCTAGGAAGGGGCTTCGACTATTAAGCTGAACGTTGAACAAAACTATGCACTTACATGAACCCAATCTATGGTCTTCCTCTTGACTTCCTCCTGAATGTACCATCTCCTCGGGACTATATCCATTGTATGGATGAACCGATGGACCCATTGGATATGAGGGATATTCTTGGTTTTCCAACATCACTTGTAGTAGTGAATGTGCTCCTGGGGATCTTCACTACCCTTATACCGGTTGGCCAAATCAAAGTTAGAAATGGGATGGAATATGACCTTTATGAATTTGACTGCCTACGTCTAGTCCTTTATATTTTTGCAGTGTGTCTCCCACCAATGCTTAGGTGTTCCTCGTACTACAACATCCATGGATTGAACCCTTCAATATTATGGAATAATCTTCTCCATCTGTACCAAGAATGTATCTACCTACCCTGTCTCGTCAAACCTTGGGGAATCACATAGTTTAGAGTCGATCCATTGCACTACTTTCATTATCTATTCACATTGCTGAGTGGAGACTTCATACAACTTTTTCTACTACCTTTTTATGGCATCCTCCAAATGAGTGTCATAGGACTTCACACTTCTCCAACTTATCTCCCCATCCATCGTGGGATTGATGTAATATTCTTTGCACCTGGTGATCTAGTAGATATTCTCAATAATGGATCTTTATGCATCCTCATTCACAGGCTCATTGTACTTATCACCCTCGTATGGATCCAATGGTGCAATCATGTGTAGGGTTTCCTTATCAAATACCATTTGTCTCGTCTTCATATTTAACAATATTGTTGTCAAAGGACCAATCAATACTAAGTAGGGCAGGGTAGGGATTTGAGTCATCCATGATCTCTATCACTTCAAAGTATTCTTTAGTCTTCACCCCTTATATGTTCACTTCAACCTTCTCTATCCAACATATAAGATAGATTCTATATTGATTTTCCAACTGAAGTTGAGTGTGAGACCACACTAAGTTCGGTTTGCCCATAAAATCCCAGAATTTCTTCAACAAGATTTTCACGTCGGATCCCAGACCCAACATGACATCGTCCATATCATAGCTTCCAATTTAATTCATCATCTTGAACTCTCTTCATGTGTGATTTTGTTTACTGACCTAGCCCACATCACTTTCTAATAGGGGGATGATATAGCTATATCTATCCCTTATTTCCCCATGCAAGTTTCTAACATGTGCATCTTTTATCCCCATTTTTTGGGATAACCAAGGAGATTATGTCTCAAGGTCCTCAAGTTGCAAGTATGGAGTACCGAGAGACTACATGACCAAGAGTATCATTTTTCACAGATGGAGACCCTTCTCACCACCATAGAGGTCGTATATTTTGAGATGGTATCCACCACACCAGTTGGCTTCCAAGAGGAAATGTGCCTTGCTCCATGAGGTACAAGTCAAGTATTATGGTAAGTGTCATTTCAATATTTGAGGCATTTGAGTATGTTGTATCTTAGACTGATTTGGATTTCATGACATATGCTTGGAAATTAATCTTTTTTTCCTATTTCACCTTGGTGGTTGACATTGTGCCCTAATAAGTGGTCTTTCTTGGGAATGGGTTTTCTATTAGGAACTCCCTTGAAGAAACATTGTACCATTCCCGACCATATATACCAATTTTCGTCACTTAAACCCCTTGTTTCTTTATCTCTTGGGATTTTAGGGTGTATTGACCCAAGAAGGGGTTGTTCCTCATTCTATGGGAAGAAGGGGCTGAAGGCCCAAAGGGATTTTTGTTGGGTAGAATATAAAATCCTATATATAAACCTTCCAAATGCTTTGCCTAGGGATACCCCAAGAAAGCAATGAAATGCTTATCTGTAAGAAAAGGGGGACCCACAAGAATAATGATTATGAATGCTTAAAGGGTTAGTTGGAGGATAGGAGGTCTGATCACGAGCCGACCTATCATGATCATGGATATATAGTGGTATGAAATTACCGTCATCTGGTCACCAAGCCAGGGTAATGGCTCTCAGTTGCATGGCTGAGAGAAAGGGGGTCTCATCACACACTATCCTTCTCATTTCCTATAGGTATTTGTGAGTGACATTGTCATTATCTAGACACCATGCTAGGAAAATGGCCTTCAAATTGTCCTTAAATTATGAAAGAAACAAATAATGGAAAAAATAATGGGCTTGGGAAAATGGCATTGCAAATGAAGGTGCCACACACCCTCTACAAAGGAACCCATGAATGACACACTAAAACCCCTTGTATGTCATGAAACCCATGCCCATTGAGTGTTGACCCTTAACCACTTCATACAATTTACATGGCTTAGAGAGGGATCTCCTGGAAATACTCCTTGACCTAGGGTAAAATCTACCCAATAGGACACCTCATCAACCCTCCCATATCCAAGCTTGGAAAGTCGCAAAATGTCTTTGATTACTTAATTATTTGACAAGGTAATATTTGATGTGCATGCTTAGGTGGCTCATTTATTGAATTTATTTACTTATCATGATATTTTTACTTGAGATCCTTGGAGGGAATTCTTATTTGTCTTTACAGGACCTAGTTGGTGGACAGTTTTAGAGGAAAAATCCTAACTTGGGATTCCATGGGGCTTGAATCCCAAAGGTGGATGCCAATGGCCCACATGTCGGATGAGAGAGACATACCTTCGAATTCCTAGGAGACATTGTGGACAACATTACCTAGCTATCACATGCCAAACATTTTTACTAGGAGAGGAAAAATGTCACCTTTAGAGGCATCGCATCACCTAGGGGGGATAGGCTTTGGTGGTGAGGTTATCATTCATTGGAACAAGAAAGTTTTAAGGAGAATGAGGCTTTGACCATGAATAAAATGACTTGGATGATTGACATGTGGCTTTTGGAATCTTAACTACACTCTTCCAACACCAATGACTTTCTCCTAGTGTCAAAACGTCCCCTAAAGGGGTGGCGTCACCATGAATTAGGGTTTCTTTTTGTGTAAAAGTGAATTTTAAGTGAATTGTTTAATATTATTTTGTAAAAGGGTCAATATTAGGGTTCCTGACCCCTAGTATTGTGGTTTACCCTAATATTATGTGGACAAACAATTTTGGAGACATTTTGTATAAATAGAGATCATAAGATCTCATTTCATAACATAACTCTCCCATTGTGAGAAGCATTGGGATGAAATTTTTGCTACTCTTGGTGGTATTGGTGTTTATCTCTTGTGGAATGTCTCTTGATGAATGTCTCTTGGTGAATGGATGAGGAGGAGTGATGCGCACCACAAAAAGGCTTGCTCTCTTGACTCCTGGATGAATGGTGCATGGTAACTAAGGTTTGATATCTCATTTTATTAGATTAGGTAAGGAAAAATATGCATATGCTATTTATTTCTTTCTTATTTTGGTTATTTTTGGTGGAAACCCTAGGGAGGAGTATGCTAGATACACTCTCCATAATTTATTCCTCTCTTTGTCAAAGTTTTAAGTCTTTTGTTTTTGCAAGGGTTGCTAGGAGGAATACGAGTGTGTATACCCTCCTAGATTTACCCTAAGTTTGGTTTGAATACCCTAGGGAGTAAGAGAGTTTACACCCCAAGGGTTGTTTTTTATATAACTTGTGATTTAAAGACCTCATTCACCCAATTTTAAAGGCACTAATATGATATTCTTGCATTGGAGAAATAAAATATTGCATTGGGAAACGTGATTTCTTACCGTATTGATTTTTTGCAACTTGGGTTTTGTTCCTTGTGCTTAGTGTTAGCACTCTGTAAATCTATTTGGCTGATAAATAGACGATGAAGGTAAATTTTTCAACCAACTTTGAGAACCAAAACTAGCCTTTCGGATCTAGAGAGGTCTCTCTCAGAAATGGCGCGGTCTCCGCGCATGATATGACTTTGAAAACAATGGCTAGATTTAACACCGATGGTAAAAGGGGTTCTGGTTATATTTGTGTAGAAAAGTAAAACTTTGGCTATGGGGTCAATCTGAGGAAGAGACAAAAAAAATGACTTAGTGACTGGATTTGAGAGGAAAAGGCTAGGCGAGCAACAACCTTTAGTGTAAACCGTAAAATGGGGCGGCAGAAAAAACATAGGAAGCAACTCAAGAGTGCCGCTATGGATGAATTCAGAGTTAGCTTGAGAGGAAAACGTTTTGTCTAAGTGGCGTGAACAAGGGGCGATGTACAACGAATCTGTAGGTTCAAAAATTCATTCTGAAATAGACAGTATAAGATATGAAATAAAAGGTAACAAGAAAAACAAATGCAAATAAAGAGACACAATACATCCAAATATCACAACTATAATATTTTCATCAAATCAGAGGACCTTTGCATTAAATTTTGATCAAAAACTTAGATTACATATAATAGCAGTCGTTTTCTCCAAATTGCCAACCAACCCCATTTACATAAAAATGATCCCCTTATATAGAAATATAATGTCACCCTTGGCTGTTAGGGTCGAGATACTCTCTCCTGGAATCATGGATCCACTTTCTTTGAAAGAGAACAATAACTTCAACGGATTCACTAAAAATAGAATACCCGACTTTCCCAAATCATAATCGTAACCGAAATATTCTTTACAATCATTGATCATGATCCAAATTTGACCATATGGTTTTAATGAGCCATAATTTTCACTTCTGGACACTCTATCATCCCTGCACAACAAGTCTTCTACACAACAATAACCTACAACAAAAAAACACAGTAGAATGCGTAGCAAACTGGGAAAATAGGCGTTAAATATGACATCTTATCTCACTGATAAAACAATATTTTTATAAACAGAGATATTTTTTTGTATTTAATCTCTTTATAAATAAAAACCTCTCTCGGTTTCTTTAAATTCATATCCATATGGTCGGAATACGTGTCACAAAAACATATCTCGGACATGAAACCATGAAAGACGAAAAATAAGGCTCAAATATTCATTTGAATATCCCAATCCGTGACACATTTTTGAAATCTGAGAGAGTTTTTTATTATTTGGTTTGTCCTCGACATTTTCAAAATTCCTCTCCAGTTGGTTAGAAATCGATCTTGAAGTTGACCACTAAACCAGTAATTTGCGTAGTGCAACCTGTAACCTGTGTGCTGGAAAAATCCACTGCGCAACAACATCCTATGCGCAACAGAATCCACTGCATGAAAACATCCTATGCACAATGAAATCCACTGCAAAAGAACATCCTATGCGCGACATAATCCACTACGCGACGAAATCCTATGCGCGATGAAATCCACTGCGTGACAACATCCTATGCACGACGAAATCCACTGCGTGACAACATCCTATGCACGACAAAATCCATTGCGCGACAACATCCTATGCATGACAACCTTATTTTTGTGACAACATCCTCTGCATGACAACATCCTTTGCGTGACAACATTCTCTACGCGACAACATCCTCTGCGCGACAGCATCCTTTGCGCGATGCGCAGTGAATTTTGTAGCGCGCAGTTGCAAATTGAAATGGGAATAAATAAATGATAAGCTTCCCTTTGAAAATGGCCCTTGGAGATGTTAGATGATTCCAAGCATAAAAAAAAACATGGGTGCTGACAGGCATGACTTTGCAAATTGTTGACAAACCTCTAACCTTAGCCATGAAAATCATGGTACTAACACTTAGAGCATCGTTCAGCCACTAGGGCATCCCCTCCTAAGGGGTATTCATTGTTTCTTTTACAAAATTACATATTCATCCATTAGGTTTGAAAAAACCCTAATCTAATTTCTTCAATAACTCTCTAATCAACCGCTGAAAATTGCCCAAGTTTGCACACTTATACTACTTGGTCTAGCACACTTTTTGGAAAATTTTGGGGGAGTTTTAGTGGCTGATTTTCTTTCTGTAATAAGTTTTTTGTTACAAACATAAGGCTGATTTATATTTCTTTAGAAAGTGTTTACAACAATCTTACCTTTTCATGCTAGTATCATGGTCTTTGAATATTGAGTTTCACTAGTGTTTAGCTAGTCTATCTCTTGCATCTTTCACTTGATTTCTAGAACTTGTTTAGCATCTTATTGTATCATTTCATTGTTGATATATATTTTTACTAACAACTGCTATTAGGGATAAAAATATTAACTTGATTGTCTAATTGATTATATTGCATCATATACTTGGTTTTCTTATGTCTTGGGAAGGTACTTCACTATTGGCAGATCTCTCAACTCATTTTGCATCCTTGAACTTCCCCAAGACCTCTTTCCAATCTCTTCCTATCATATAGAGTTGAACTCTAGGGAAATCCACTCCTACTTATCCATTTTTGTCTCATTTTCCCCTAAGGTCACTGAGATTCCCCCCTTGAGGTGATTACCTCACCTATAAAGTGACGGGGACACCTTCCTAATGTGACAGTGGGTAGGTTCCCTCCTAGTTATCAGTAATTGGTGGTTGGTTCAAGATTTTCCCAACCTACAAAATGTGCGATAACAATTTGGCTTCGTTTTCGGGGAGGATTTTGAATCCTCTTCGGAACCCTAATGACACTTTGGCAAGCTATCCTGAATCCTTTATCCCTTAACTTGCCTGGCAACTCCACCCAAGGGACGTTCCCTTTCCACATTTTTCAATAAATATTTTTCTAAAGCTTGTTTGGTGACTCCACCATGGTACAAAAGCA
>JASDQU010371197.1:0-12038 GCA_032191745.1 Picea mariana | reverse complement strand
AACTTAAAAGACTGCCTATCATTTCAAAGAAGAAGAGGTTTTCTCCCTTTATGGGTTTCCTCATGAAAATCTGTCTCTGTGTATATCTTATGTGTGATTGATGCTCATTATTTATGTTGTTCATATGATGTATAATATTGATGGTCACTTGATAAAATATTAAAAATGGTTTAATAGACTTAATATTGTTTAAGCATAGTAACAACTGATTCACCCCCCATCTGAGTTGTCTTAGTAATTTCAACATATTTTCCTTGGGAGGCACTTAAGAGTGATCCACAAGGTTATTGAACATTTTTACAACATGTTGTTGCAACTATCCAGTTAGTGATAATCTAAGAAAAACTGAAATTGATCATGCAAATCAATATCAAACTTTAAGAGAGAAAGAAATACTATATAGGCACTAAATAATATGCATAAAAACTATAGAAATAGTAGCAGGGTCCTTGAGCCCTCTTGGATGGGCCCTACCCAAGAATCATAAGGAGCCTAAAATAAAATTTATTAGACTGAAAGCATAGCCATCTTTATTTCATAAATATCAATAATACATCAGGAGAAGGAAAGCTCTAAGTTCTCGGTACAATTCTTCACATAATCTCCACACAGTACTTATCCAACATTCTCTATATCTCTCTCTTATACTAGAGGCCTATATATAGCTAGAGATTTTGACATCCCTTCCTAAATCAAGGAGAGAAATGAATAAATGAGGGATATCATCCCTTTACATTTGTATATTCGAATTGTTGTTGATTAGAAGTGGTCATAAATGCACAAGGAGCGCTCTTGGAGGTAGGTATAGACAATTTCCCTTTATCTTTGGTTGGAAACTCATTCAAGAAGACAAATCCCTTGTTTCTAGGAGGTTGGTTCCCTTGACTCCTATAGTTTGACCTGGATGGTGGAACACATGTATTTTTCCAAAAACATTAGTGCAAAAAAGTATAGTATACACAAAAATCCAACTCAATCGTACACCCATTAAGAAATATACAAAATACCCATGACGGCCTATTAAATATGGTCAAAAGCAGACATTAAGTCATTTTAAGGTGGAAAAATGTTCCAAAGATGAGCCTTTAGAATGGACAATAATGAGGTTCATCATGTGCACTACCAAGAGTATGGGATTCCTTCCCATAAGTGTGTCATCATGAACATATTTTTCAAAATCAATCCCATATGTCTGCCTTCCAAGGTCCAAAATATGTGAGATCTAGTATCTAAATGTGTCAATCCACTGGGTGACTCAATGATTTTCATCACATGTGCCATATCCTACAATAAAGGCACAATGTGTTGGGTGATGTTGGTCCTAAGGTCTGCACCTGACTGTTAAAGGGAAAAGATACACCACCTATCAGTTTAGAATGATTGCTTATTTTAACTTTTTGTTGGTTGGTCAAAGGGTTATTATATCAAGACAAAGGCAAGGTTGGGTTGGCATAATGATATGGATGAGGGACCTCCTTGGTTGATGGCACACTAATGATAGATTGGTGAAATAATAGAAAACAGAGAGAAACATCAAACTTCTCAATGAATAATCTGCTGCTATAAGTTCAATACTTAAAATATCATTTCAAGATATCAAACATGTATCAAAACACAATAACTCCCACAAGTTGCAGAAAACAAATATTCACCAAAGCATTAGATGTTTGACAGGTTGCATATCAGTAAAAAAAAGTCATACAATAGCTGAAAGGAAATGAGATGTATGTTGCACAAATAAAAAATTGTATTCAAGATAAGAATGAAAACACATGAAGAGTTGAACGAAACACTGTCATCAAAAGTATGTTCACCAGGTAGAGAGATTTAATCTGTGCATAAAATGGGTCCAACCAGTCTATTGTATTGCTATTCTTTTCTCAAAAAATATGAACTTTACAATATCCAGAAACTCCCTATTTAAAAGTGTTGCAGAGGCTCTCATCCTTAGGGAACTGAGACCTCGATCTAGGGAACTGTTCGTGAAAAAAAATATTAACTTCACTAAGAAATTGGACTTAATCAACAAGAGTGGTTCTTATCGCACACATAATACCACTCTTGCATCTAATATAGGAAAATGATATACTAAATCAAATAAAACTACTACTATCTCTACGACAGAACTGATGCATGTGTTGGAGGAACT
This sequence comes from Picea mariana, assembly GCA_032191745.1. NCBI lineage: Eukaryota > Viridiplantae > Streptophyta > Pinopsida > Pinales > Pinaceae > Picea > Picea mariana. Next base: position 9,889 of record JASDQU010371197.1, on the reverse strand, counting down.
AGGGGGACGAAAAGAGGCCTTGGAGTGACAGAGCAGAGCTCTGTGTTGAATGAAGGCATGTCTGCGAGATGTTGGAGGCCACTGGAGATAACCAGCTGCATGAGCAAAGTTTGCTGAAGTGTTTCTGTAACTAATCTATGTCGAACTGTGACTGAGACTTAGCTCCCTGTCTATTCCTGATCTTTCGGAAGCCAAGTGCACTCTGTACTGACCCCATCAGCTTCCATCTATACCTGTGAAATGGTTTCACTGGAATGGCTGTCGGCCCATCGGACATGAGGGGAGATGTGTAGATGAGCATCCAATCGGGAGACGGGATGAATGGATGCGGGGGTAGATGACGTGTGAAGAGAGATGGCATAGTGAGAGGAGGTGTGAGCAGGTTGGGAAGTGAGTGGAGAACAGGTGGCGAAAGGCGAGAGTAGTGAGTGGGATGAGGGGAGATGACCTGTGAGGTGATGCAGTGATCTAATTTCATTCAAGCACGTGATTGTGGGAGCTATTGAGGGTGGTTGGGATCTAGGCCTCCTTTGGGCCCGAAACCCCCCACACGCTGCCATGTACCCTTCCAACAAAACCATGGTTTAAATTGTGGGACCGCTCTGGAAAATTAATGTCCGGGCAGTTTGCATCCCCGCAATGAACTATAGTCGTCGATCTAGTTACGATATGAGATCTGGGTGACATTTACCTGATGCAAGGATAGACGGTTCTCGTTGACCTGGGATCAATGGTCCAGATTCACTTCGGACTTCTGGTCTTCAGGAGTTTCAAATGTCAAGCATGAAGATCTCTCAGAGGAAAATCATCGAAGTGACATGGTGGTCTAATGTTGTATGATTTCACAGCTACTGAGGTGTCTTGGAAAGAATGGTGACACATGTCACATAGAAATTGGTGAATGACACAACCAAATGACCTGAGATGAATGCCACGTGTCCTGCCTCATGAGTGTGCCACATGTCTCAACTGTTGGTTGCCACGTGCTTTGACACTTTGAGATTCAGGAGTATCAAATGTTAGTGCTTCGAAACTTCCCAGAGGAAAATCGTCAAACTAACTGATCTGTCGCCACGTGTCCCGTCTAATGGATGGTCTATATTTACTTTAGGACTTCGGGTCTTTGGTTCTTCAAGACTTTCGATTGTGAAACCTGAAAATATCCTGGAGGAAAATCCCCAAAGTGAATGATTTGATGTCGTGTGTCGTGACCGACGAACGATCCAGATTCTCTTCGAAAATACGAGCTTCAGGAGTTTCAAATGTGAAACCTAAAAACCTCCAGGAGGAAAATCCCCGTAATGAATGATCTGCTACCGCATGTCATGACCGACGAACGGTCCAGATTCTCTTTGAAAATATGGGCTTCGGGAGTTTCAAATACGAAGCGTGAAAAATATCCTGAAGGAAAATCGTCGAAGCGACGTGTCATGTTCTTGGGACTTTGGCTCTTCGAAGGCTTCGGGTCTTTGAGAACTCAATACTTCAAACTTGATATTAAAACCGGCGCGATTATGGAACCTGAATGGACGAGAGTTGTTGATGTATGATTTGCTTGGTGGATCTTTACCGTTGAAAATTTACCTATATGTTCCCACAGTCTGAGCTCAAAATTTGTTCTTCTGGGTTGCTACATCATGTGCATGGACATTTCCTATACATAGAAAAGGCTTGGTAGACCTGCGGTGAGCTCAATCAATGGTGCACATGATGACAAGCATTCTGAAACAAATATGACATGTATTTTATCCTTTCATAAAAACAGAAACAAAAATGCATGAAGACTCAAAAATGAATAAGTGCCAAGACACTCAGTAGTGGGAAACTGACTTAACCAGCAGAAAAAAGGAAAAATTGATGAAGGCATAGGGAAAAAGAGAGGAGACACAGGGGATGCAGACCTAGGTTACAACATTGGCTCCAATTGGGGATAGCTCATCCCTGTGAGGTGCTAAGAACTGTAGATCAGTGCCTTGAGATTAGATAAATGCTCTTACCTTTCATCACTTACCCTCATTTTTGTCTATCAGCCTTGTGTATCTGTTACTATCCCTCAACCATGCATTTTATTGAAAAAAAAAAACTAAAACTACACCCCAGTGCCTTGTTGGGCTATGGAGTCTTTATTCATACACAACTAACTAATCAAAAGAAAAAATAAAGGAAATCATCTATGGTACAAGAGGGACCTTCCCCCATCCTCAAACAAAATATTGTTTCAGGAAGCGCCCATTTACTGGGCCTCCAAAGATCTCTGTATCATCTAGATTGTGCATGATGAACGTGTTGTTGTCCATAACTTCAATCACCTTAAAAGGGCCAAACCATAGGTTGTCAAATTTACCATGCTTGGAATTGTCATCCCTTCTAGCATCCCACCTCAAAACCAGGTCACCTTCCTGAAAAATCTCCTTCTTGGTTTTCTTATCAAAGGCCGATTTGATCTTGCTCTGGTATGCCTCTATTCTCTGATCAAGTGCATCCCTTCTCTGCTAAACTTCTATAATACAGAATATCCTCCGTTGGATGTATTTGTCTCCTCAATATCCTCTTGCAAGAATTTCAGGACTGGTATACCGAGCTGAGTAAGAAAAACAACGTTTATGCCATAAACAATATGGATTGGTGAGGTTCCTAGAGACTTCTTAGTGTTGATCCTATCGGCCCATAAGGCATATTTGAGTTTAGAGTCCCAGGATTTCTTCTTTTCAGTCAACAACTTTTTAATGATCCTTATGAGAGTCGTGTTTGATGATTCTGCCATGCCATTTCCCTGAGGGTAATAGGGTGTGGAATGTGTCAAGGAAATGTTTTGACTGCCACAAAAGTCAATCATGGCTTTGGACTTGAATGCTTGGGCATTGTCTGTTACAAGCTTACTGGGGCAACCAAATCTGGAAAAAATATTAGTTTCCGGGAAATTCATGATTACCTTGTCAATGGCATTTCTGGTGGGCACAACCTTAATCCATTTGTTGAAGTAGTTGCTGGCAGTGAGAATCCACTTGTGTTGTCCACTGGAGGGTGGATTTATTTATCCTATGAAGTCTAACCCCCATTGCTGAAACAAACTACTGGTTTTGATAGGTTTAAGGGGAAATGATAGTAACGTTTGTTTCCCTGCAAAAATTTGGCATTCATTGCAGGCTCTAACAGTGGCAAACACATCAGAGAAAAGGGTGGGCGAGTAGTATCCTCCCCTCAGGATATTGAGCATTGTGGCCTTCCAATGTTGGTTCCCACCACACACTCCTCTGTGCATTTCTATTGTGACGTGTTTAGCTTCATTTTCATCAAGGCATTTTAACAGAATTCTAGCAGGATCCCTCCAATACAAGATTTGGTTTGAAATGCATAATTTGATGGCTTTCAACTTGAGAGACCTAGCCTTTGTATTGTTCACATCTGGTGGACATTCAAAATGATGTAGAAAATAGATGATTTTTTTATACCAAGGTGAAGAGGAATATTTTTCAAATACCTGTAAGTTGTCTTGTCCAGACTGTATGATGGGTGCATCTGATTAGGTGAAGATTTGATGCAACTCTGGCACCTTGCAGTTTGATTCTGATAGAAATTTGGCCAGTCCTTTCCCATTGATCATCTTGGTGGGTGTTATAAACCTAATTTTCACCCAGCCTGCATACCTGGCCTCTAGCCCTACTAGTTGCTAATTTCTTGAGCCAAGCTCTTCTAAAAATACCTCTTTTTAAGCCATACATGCCCTGGCCTTCTACAGCCCGCATGTGCACTCATGCATACACATGTAGGCCTTCTACATACCGTGTATACTGACAAAAGCATGAAAAATGGAAAGTTGCAGATGGGAAACAGAGTTTTGGGAAATTGCTAAAACCATTTGACTGCCTATGGCCAGTCATTCAACTGGATAACTACCTATAAAAGAAGGGGTAGGGGTCCCATTAAAAAAAGAAGAAGAAGAGCATAGAAACTCCACCCAAATTTATCCCCCCTTTGCCCCAATTTCCTACAAGTGTATTGTGAGGTTGAGTAGTTGGTGCATTGTGAAGAGGAGCCCAGGACCAGGTTCAAGGAGCAGTGCCAACCACATATTGTAAGTTTACTCTTATGAAGATTAACACAAAAAGGAATACTTTTTTCGTCCCACCATATCATGTGTTCAAATTGTGTATTTATTTTATGATATTGTCACATCTAACCCAGCAATTGGTATATAAAATGCATGTTTGCAACTCTCTGTTTTTCCATGTGTGAATTCATGTCATCTTTGGGAGGAGGCTTGCAATCAAGGAGTGAGTGAAAGCGAAGGGATCAACATCAAATGAAGGATTTAAGGTAGAGTTACCTAATCTTGTTTGCACCTTTATATTGCATGAATGTGGGGTTTTGTGTTGGGATAATAGGAAAAAGTAGAGGCCTTTAAATGGTCATTTTCTACATGCATGATTAGAGCCCTTAAATGATAAGTCCGTAAGCAGGATTTCCCGCTCACTTCAGAATTGACGACTCCACTGGGAACTCTCTAGGGTTCTTTGGGGATTTTTATTGGGTATTTTGAAATTGGTTTTACTGCCTTTTTTGAGTTTCTGCAAGAAGTCTGAGTGTTCAGGGGTTTTGGTTCTTAATACCAATCTTCCTTCCTCTACTTACCAGACTATTTATTTTCTGTTTTTGAGAATCTTAAGAGGCATACGCGCCTTGTAGTGGGACAACACGCGTGTCTGAGAACCCAGGAAATCCTTCTCAAGAAGAGGCAGTCATCCTCTCCCTTGCATACGTGATCCTTCTCAGGGATCTTCTGGGTCCTTCTAGGTCTCTGATTGAACTGTCCATAGTCAGGTAAAAACCTCAGGATTAGCTCTGTTTCGCTATATTTTTCTTGCCTCTTTGTGTCAAAGTAAGTTTCTTTTTACCTTTAAGGGGTGATGGCGTTCAATATCAGTACCTCTGTTGAAGCTTAGCTTCTTCTTTTCTTCCTTTTTTTGAAGGTTTTCAGAGGCACACACGGCCTACAGTGGGCCTACCCGTGTGAACACACGCCCTGCCCTTCTACAACCCACGTATACATGCTAGTTGTTGAAGAGACAGTCCCGTACCTATCCAAAAAAGTTTTTGGAGGCAGTCATCCCCCTCCCTGTCAAGTTTTTACTTCCCAGGGTCTTTCTTGTCTGAATGTGGTCTCTGTCATAGTAGTTTAGCCTAGGTTTGGACTCTATTATGGCTTGCTTTTTCATTTGAAGTCTTCTTCTGTTTCTTAGTTTGGTTTTTTGATGAGATAGTGAGTCAGCCTGATCTACCTTTTTGGTTGTCAGTATCTCCCCATGGTCAGTGGTTGGCCAGGAAATTTTCTTGGCCTTGTCTTGTCTTACCTTTTTTACCATTTTTACTTCGGAAAAAGAGAAAGCTTCCAGCTTTAGTTTTTCTTGTTTTTGAGGTACAATAAAAAAAAGTAGATTTTTTCTTTGTTTGGTTAAGTAGTCAAGTGTTTGCACAGATTATCAGGAAAAATTTCATTTTCATAAGTTCTTGGCTGATTGACTTAGGACAATAAGTAGCTCGTAGTCGAGTGAAAGCCTGTTTTCAGTTTTCTGTCAAAAGATCTTAGAAAGAAATTTTGAAAAGTTGGTTAAAGTAAATTCTTTTTGAAGAAGTAGTTTTGTTTTAATCACTTTGCATGTTCTTCTTTTCGTCGCTATAAAACATCATTGGTTTCATTATCATCTCCTATGAATTTAAAAACATCCACTAAAATAAACGTTTAAATAAAATCTTTTAGACTTTATGTTTTGTAGGGTACACCAACAAGTCTAGGACTAGATCCTTGATTTAGTTTGGAGAGGAAACTCTTCAAGGCTGCCAAACACAAACATAAGAGTCTGAGCTAGGGAGTGTTCAAAGCCCAGTTACAATGAAAATTTTCTGGGACCTGCCTCTAACACAGGGGATAAACACGAGGTCGCGGGTGGAAAGGTAGTGGAGATAACCCCTCCAAAACCGGACCAAGCGTAGTGGGGAATGAATATAGAGGACTTGTCATGGGATTCCATTGTTAGCACTTTCCACGGAGCTTCATGGGTCTCGAATCCATTCGAGGTCCTCAGTTGTCTTCCGGAACACTTTCTCTCGATACCCTGGATAGGTTTCGGGCTTGATACCTTGCTCATTTTGGTCCACTCGACTGTCGATAGTACCCACCTGGAAACTGTTCGTGAGCTGGAAACCTAGTTGCCTATCATTCTAGTGACTTACACAAGTGACTGCAGGGATATACCACGGTACCTAGGACAAACATCAGGCCACACTTTGCAGAGTATACCTAGAGGGTGCTTCCGTATTCGAGTTGCACTTGCACCGGTAAGTTGCTCTAGTGTTGGTTGTTATAATTGTTCTTCCAACTAGCTAGTGACTGCCTGTTTTATCTCATAGAAATTTTTTCATAGAGTGTGTTTGTTTCTCAATCGGTTAGAAAGGCCTTAGTGTGTCTCTGATCTTCTCACACAGTGGAGGATCAGGAGCTCCGTCGATCGCGAAGGCTTCTTGGCCTACCACTGGTCAATATAGAGCCACCCCCACTACCACTAAGGCAGAAGCTAGACCATCAAGGGTCGTTTGAAGAAACTGGGCCACGAGGAACTGTGTCCAACCCACTTTCAAGAGAAGAACATCTTATCCCGGAGGAACCAACCATTACTGACATTGGAGTGCAAGATCTTGGTCCTAACAAACCTTCGATTACAGATCTTTCGGTGCCCATTGTCGTACAGGTCTATCCTTACGAGCGTTTGGAAGTATCCCAAACAGAGATGGAACCAAATCCCATAACTTCTTCAGGGAATTATCATATTCCCTCTACGACTGTCACAACTAGGGGTGTTCCACCTCCTAACCAACAGACGCCAGTCTAGGCCACTATGGTCTCGACTGCCTCTACTTCGGGAAATGGTCTGCTCCCATCTTTGGTGGCGATCACTTCTCCATTGTATCAGAGTGTGACAGGCCCTCCGTTCACATATGAAATGCCTAGCTTCGATCCAAATGCTGTCCTTTTTCACTCCACTCAACCAACTCTAAGTCTAGGGGCAGGAATTTCAAATACTCCTCTGCAAGGATCCACGGGCAGAATTCAAGGTCCTTATAATGCTTTCCCTTATGGAGGGGGTCATATACCTCCTTCATTCCCTACACTCGGCGATGCTCACCAACAATCTGTCGGGCCAAGCATGAACTATGGTTCGTATGGCGTGAGTAGTCAAGGACTGCCTTCTAATAGTCATCCAGTAGGTTCGACACCATTCTCTTTGTTCGGTGCGTTTTCTAACAATGCTTTCTCGTCTGTTGCTTTCCCCACCAGAGGTAACCTTGATTATGGACAACCGAATCCTATGCAGGGTACTATTTCTGCACAGGGGGAAAACCCAGGAATATCTTCCCCCCAAGGACCTTGGAATCCTTGGTAAGGATCAACTTCCTCATCATGGATGCTGACAGGGGGAAACCCTTTCCAAATCCATTGGAACCCCGGACAAGGTTCAACACCTATGCCCGTCGGGTCGGCAGGGGGAATCCCCTCTCAAAATCCTTGGACCGCAATGCAAGCCCAACCTCCTTTGTCCTTCTACGAAAGTCAGCTGACGATGCCTCAACAAGCGCAAAATCCGTACACTGGTCTTGGACTAGGCTTTTACCAGAATCCTGGCCAGCAGCCAAACTTTTCCTGGCAACCTAGTGCCAGTCAAAATCTAGTTCCCTTTTTCCATGGTCATAATTAGCATCCCAAACTACCGTTCCTGGCAACTTTTCATTTGCCTAACTTAACGAGGTTGTTGAATGACCCCATCTCTCACGATCCATGTTGGCCTCCTATGCCGACCAAGTTGCCTTCAGACATTCCCAAGTTTGAAGCCAAACCTAATGAATATCCAGGTGATCATGTGACTACTTTTCATCTCTGATGCTCGTCTAATTCATTGAAAGATGACTCCATCCAGTTGTGTTTGTTTCAATGCACTCTCATAGGGAGTGCTGTGAAATGGTACATTGAACTCAACTGCTCAAGATACTCTTCCTTCAGTGAATTGACAATGGATTTCTTAAACCATTTCCACTTACCTGTGAGATATGATGCCAACACCGAATTGTTGGCCAACTTTGAGCTGACCAAGGCGGTCCATATCTCCGATCACATCCGAGAATGGAGACGCCAGAAGAGTTTGATAAAAGTACCAGTCCCGCCAGAATTTTTGCTGGAGTGGTTCCTTAAGTATTTGGTACCTCGGTTATCCAAAGATGTAGTGACGTCGGGATTATTTTTTGAAGAAGACGCGATAATGAGAGCTCAAAAGCTTGAGCTGATTTACTCGCAATCTAGCCTACTTTATGAAATCTTGCCAGATGCACCTATGTCAATTCTTGACAAAACTAGATAGAGAGTCGGACCACATGCCGATGGTATTGTCGGTTCAACACAAGATAAGACCACTGATCCACTATCAAAATAATTGCAACAATTGTCGATACAATAGACAACAGCCAGCCAGACCACGGGTTCGGTTTCTCCCCCTACCCAAATGTCGGATGTACACAACGTACAATAGACAAAACCAAAGGCCAACCAACAGCCCGATGGGAAGAAGAAAAAATGAAATAAGGGTAAGGGGGATAAGAAACCTACCAATAATGTTGGTGGGGGAAACACTGAAAAGAAGAAGTCGAAGTATTCATATAATGTGTGCACAGAAGACCACCCAACTTCTCAGTGCCCTTAGCTCGTGGGGGTCCAAAATTTATTGGCACAACAACAACCTGTTGTGTTAACGAACCCATTCCAACATGGGAAAAATTTAACTCAAGCCTCGATGAGCGTGGAAGGGGGAAGTCAAGGACCTCCTACATCTTCGAGTAATCCTTCGTCTGCGAATGTGTATATGATGAAAGGTGATGCTTACATATCAACCAGAGTGCATGATTACGGAATGCCTAGATCCTCTGAGAAGAATAAAGAAGCTGAGATTCCCCTTCTTCCTCTCCATATTGAGAATACGTTGGGCGAAACAATGACATGCATCCCAAAAGGTGTGTTCAATAAATCTTCTCACAACCCAAATGTAAGGGCCGCCCAAAACTACTCTGTGGTGGAGGATTTGTCCCAAACCCCTTGTGCGATGTCTACTTTAGAATTCCTCTAGAGTTTCCCTTCCCCGATAAAGGCTATGTTAGCCACTTTAGGATCCGCTGAGACTTGTAATCCGGGCATGATCATGCTTGATACAACCGACTTAAAACCTCGTCTCCCTTACCACGTTTCGTTTCAGATAGTAGTGGCTTATACCACGAAAACTTTTAGACGGAACATTTTCCGCACAGTGGTTGATGAGGGTGCCTCAACATGCGTAATTTATTTGGCGTGTTGGAAGGGCATAGGCTAGCCTGTTTTGTTTCCATCACCAAATCTTCTTACCGCTTTCGATGGTCATTCTTTCCGAACACATGGCATCATTCCCTCTTTCCCTGTGCAGTTAGGGGGGAAAATCGTGTGCGTCAAAGTTGAAGTAGTCGATGCGCAGCTCGACTATAATATTCTGTTAGGAAGGAGTTGGACTTATGCTATGCAAGCAGTGGTTTCTACTATTTTCTGGGTCTTGTTGTTTCCACACGAGGACCGGATAGTGACCATTGATCAGTTGTCTTTCTCCCATTCTGACCCTTCATCGGGGGCATCCACAGTCCCGATGATCGACAACCCTCAACCCAACATCGTCAACATAGTGGTTGGTTTGTGCCCACCTTTGATGGGTACTTTCGATTACCTGCCCCCTCCCAACGATATTAAGTCGTCGTTTCGTATGACTTACTTTCATGATCCGCGGACTCATCCTTCCCCATCAAGAATGATGGAAGGGACAGGGCA
>JASDQU010371196.1:39695-62194 GCA_032191745.1 Picea mariana | reverse complement strand
CATTCAGTGGGAAATTCAGATCTACAATGTTTGAGAGTGGATTTGAGAATTTGGACATCTAGGTTGTCCTTACAGTTGCCCGATCTATCATTTGGCATATTTCTCGGGATGATTGGACACTTTTGGTAGCAGGGCAGAATTATTGAGTGCTTCAACATTCTAGCAGGACGTGGCACTTTCCAGCTTGGAGGTTGAGCATTAGTACGGCTCAGATCTGCTTGATTCAGTCTTCATTGTATATCCATCCTTTGGAGGCTTATTTTGTATTGTCGAAAGCATTTTGTAACAACTCATATCTATTGCTTGTATGACCATCTGAGGTTTATGCCAGATCGGCCATCTATTGTATTGATCTTACATTGCTCATAATAAAAAGGTCAGATCTTTGCTTGTGCTTCTACATCTTGAATATATTGTGATCTCCATGTGTTGATGAATATTGTATGCACTTAATAACTCAATAAATTAGTAGTATTTAGTGATTCCAAGAAATAATTTGGCTTGGGATCATTACATGCATTGGCTACAAAACAACATTGGAAGCTTCACCAATTAGATGTAAAGTATGGTTTTCTGAATGGTGATTTAAAAAATGAGGTTTACCTTACTCAACCAGAGCGATTTGTGAAAAGTGGTGAGGAACGTTTGGTATTTAAACTAAAGAAATCATTGTATGGATTGAAACAAGCACCTAGGTCATGGTATGAGAAGATAGATTCCTTCTTTCTTCAGCAGGGTTTTATGAGAAGAAAAAGTCATCCAAATATGTATATCAAGTTTGGTGAAAATGGGCATGTTGTATTGATTTTCTTATATGTTGATGATTTAATTATCACAGAAAATTAAGAAAAATTGATTAGTGGAATTAAGAAGTAGATGTCACGAGTATTTGAAATCAAATATCTTGGTGAGTTACATTACTATCTCGGTCTTGAAGTCTAGAGAAATGTTGTTCAAACCTTTGTGTCTCAAGGTAAATGTGTCTGAAAAGTACTTAAGAAGTTTAAAATGGATCAGTGTAAAGTTTCTTATGTTCCAATGCAACAGAACACGAAACTTTACTGCGATGATGGTTTGAATGAGGTAAATGATACATTTTATAGAGAGATGGTGGGATGCTTGAACTATCTCACTACAACCAGAACTGACATAGCATAATCTATTAGTTTGTTAAGTCAATTTATGGCTAAACCTCTAGAAATCCATTGGAATGCAACGAAAGGGGTACTCAGGTATCTCAAAGGCACAATTGATTATGGTATTAAATACACTGATTCATTTGATGTTGAGCTGAAAGGTTACTCACATTCCGACTGGCCTAACAATATGGATGATCGGAGATCTACTACATGTTATGCATTTTGAATTGGATCTGGGATTATTTCATGGAGTAGTAAGAAGCAATCTACTATATATTTGTCATCCACTGAGGCAGAATATAAAGTGTTGTGTGAAACAACTTGTGAAGTTGTTTGGTTGAGAAGACTACTTCAAGATGTTGGAGAAGAACAAAGGAAAGCTATGATAATCAAATGTGATAACCAAAACTCAATCAAGTTGGAAAATAATCAAGTTGGCAAATAATCAAGTTTATCATTTAAGGACAAAACATGTTGATATTCAATTCCATTTTGTTCGAGAAAATATGCAGTCTAATGACATTGCTTTAATGTATTGTAATACTAGTGAAAATGTTGTTGTTATTTTCACTAAGCCTCTTCCTTTCTCCATTAAAGGGGAGACTTAGAATAATGGAGAATTAGTTGTGGTTACGTTGATTAGTTTTCAACTGTTTCAAACCATTTCCAACTGTTCTTCATCTTATATATACATTGTAAATATCATTGATTAATTTGAACAAAGCTTTGTCTTTGCTTCCTCGATCTCCATGTGTTGGGAGTCAGTTCTTGTTTCTTAAGTACAATTTCTCATCGGATTTCAGACAAATATCCCCATAAAAATTTATCATTTCGTAGAACCTTTAGCCTACTAATTTTTTTTTAACTGGTGGAATCTACAACTAGTTGAGCACATACTAGGATGAGACGTGGTCGTGTTATCAGATTGCAACCAATATAACCTCTAGGTGTACCTAGGTTGCCCCATGTGTAACATACAAGATAAGAGAGAGTTTCAAATAGAAAACTTCACATAATAGAGTGCCTTAACTGTATATTTCATCACCTACTACCCTATACCTAGAGTAAAAACACAACAACATATTAATATTATTATAAGCAACAGTCAAGGACTTGGGGCCTATTGGTGGGGGACAATGATTTTCACACAACCCAGCAGTGATCAAACTCCATCAAGACTTAGGCCCGTTGTGATAAGGCTCAAAGGGTAGGTGGCCCCCACCGGGACATCTCGGCTCTTGCAAAATGAGAGCACTAACTGTTCATAAATACCAATAGAACTAAGTTCATTACTGATTAGCAGAATCTAACTATTTTCAATCCTCTACTGACAAAGCTCAAGCTACTGTGGATTCTTCGCAGAATCTTTCACATAAATACCCTTCTCTAACAAATAGATCATAATTACGGAAGCTTTCACATAAATACCACATAAATACCTTCTCTGGCAAACTGATCACAATTACAGGTACTTGGGCCAAGGTTCGATTTAGCAATCAATAATTAGGAGTCCTCCAAATAACATGTCGTAGGAATAATAGTCCAGTAGAAGATTCTACCTTGGAGTCCTCCATTTGAACAAACAAATATTTAGCAATCAATAGGTAAGAATCCTCCAAATGACATGTCCTCCAGTAGAAGGTGGAGAATTCTGGAAAGAATGTTTCAGAATACAAGAACCCATACTCATCTTTGGATTTCATGAATAGAAGCTCCCCTAGCAGCTTAACCAACCCTGACAAGTAAAATTCATGAATACTTCTTGAAACCAATGATTACTTGAAATAAACCAACCCTGTCCATGCCAATTTTTGATTTTGGGTAGAACTTGTTAGATATGTAAAATTCATTTCTGTAGTTAGAAATGCAATTTAAATAATCCATTTATGTATTTAGAAACAATAGAAAATTGTCCAAAATTATATAGCCCAATTCAGATAAAAAATACCAAAACTTAAAATGTTTAGAAAATACCTTTAATTTATAGGTAATGTTCTATATGGTCTCAGTTTACCAAGCACTTAGGTTTTGGTAGTTAAATTTTCTGGTTTAAACTCTGTACATGCATTAGTCGGTAACACACTTCATTAAACTTAAGATCATAATATACAGTAATCACACATAAAAGTTTTAAGAAGTTGCTAGATTTCAATGACTTGATTCTTAAATCACTTTGTAATTAAGAGACTCTCAAACAAATCTTATGTTAATAAATGAATCAATTTAATTTTAAAGTGTAGAAATCGTACGACATTCTTACTATTGGGAAGGAATGAGATTGTTTAAGGGAACTCGAACTGGTCGTGTTGCTACTTTTGCAATGTACACGTTAATTGCTTTAAAATGGTTCTATTGGTGTTGTGAATCGATTGGTCCCAACCCGTTGTTGTGTAATGGCTGGGAACTCGACATATTGTTCAAGTGAGGGTAGAGAATCGAACAGTTGAAGCGAATCAAAGTTCGAGAAGCTGCGAGAATTGACCAGTGAGTGTGGACGGCTTCCTTGTGATCAACTTGGACTAATGAAGCATAAATTAGTGATTGGGCGTGTTACTGAAAACACGATCCGCTACTCTACTACTTTTCTGCGTCGAATGTAATGGTGTTTGAGCATGAGATTCCTCAATGTTGGCACGTTGGAATTCAAATCTATATTTGCCTAGAAAATTTGATGAAAGTATGGTTTTTGTTGTCTAAGTCTCCTGCATAAACGCTTTGTTGCTTGCAACTGTAAAGAATCAACGAGGCGCCCTATATAAATCTATTTGTGTTGACAAGCGAGTGAGAAATATGGCAATTGAGTTCTCCCATTTGTTGTTGAGAAACTATGTTGTCGGGAATCACTGGTAGCGTAGTCCTTGCTCGATGCTAGTGGGAAGTGGGGTAGTTTTTTCCTTCTTTAACAATGATTTTAGATTTTAAAATCTAGCAGTTTTTATTAATGTTTACTTATTGTTAAAACTGAAAATTTACTCAATATAATGCCATCAAGAACTTAGAAATTAGAATAAATTAAAAGAATGGAATAATATTTATATCTCACAACTTTTTGATGGTGTGTCATTTAGGGAAATTTGGTTAAAGTTATCTATGTTATTGAACGATGATAAGATTCATATTATCTATAGAAATGAATAACAAAGAGAGAAAAATGAGTAATCATTAAATGCTAGTTTTTATTGTAATTGGGTTTCCATTTTAAATCATTATGTAATGTGTAAATGGATGTTAGAGATGTATTGCTATGTTGTACATTGTAGAGCTAGTGTATTTTTTTATAGTTATTTTATGTATTGTTGTCGATTGTATTGATATTGATTGGGTAATTACTGTGTAGAAGAGATGAATATAAATATTGTGAATCACTGTCATCATATACCATTATGTGAAAATGTCAACTAAATGTATATTTTTGTACTTAAGAGTTATGCAAAGATGATATGTGTAAATACTCTGAATTGGAATTATAATATTGTAGCATCTCCATAATCCACTGCTGGGCTATGCCACACATGAAAATTTTCAAATTGTATAAAATATTTAAACATAAAAGTACTCTACAAATACATAGATTTATATAGAATAGTAATAGAAATACACATGCAACATATATAGGAAAAACTCGTAAATAGTAATAGAAATACACATGCAACATATATAGGAAAAACTCGTAAAAATAAATGCATAAATAATGAGTCATGATGCAACAAATAATATAACACACAATCGACACTTATCTTTGACAAAAATACCACCAACTACATGCAGAGCCCCCACGTTCCTCCCAGCCTTAAACCACACTCATAACTCTCAGCAATGGGTCACCCCCAAGTTGGGACTAAACTCCACCCATGTAAAGGAATTCTTAACTAGAATGATGTATCTCAGACAACAGGAAAAACTTTGTCCCAGGTGCCAATTCAAGCTAATAGCCTACAATCCATCATTCCCCACATGCATGTCCCACCCTAGGAAATATTCTTCTTCTCTGCTCAACAGTTCTTCGACTATCCCATCTCCTTTCACGGGCTTCAACAATAGGTCAGACATGAAGTTTCAGAGCCTTGTAGCTACAGGCTAGCACCTTCGGAAGATAAATTCTCAGCAATTCTCTCACCTGGAGGGAATTTTTCATGGGTCTGACAACCCATCTCTTCAATACCCCATGGGCTTGACAATCTGTTTCTTCAGTACAACTTCTAAGCTAGCCAAGTACACATACGAGTTTGGTACTAATTCACGTACAATACAAGTATAGTGATGGTAACAAGAAATTACGAAGGACAGCTGGAAATCTGTGAGTGAAGGAATGAAGGAATGATGGAAAATGCACTAAGTCCAAACTCTTTGTTTGCATGTTCCTAATTTGAAACTTGTCATGTTGAGAGCTATTTTGGCCCACTTGTCCCCATCCTTAGAACTTAGGATAAAATAATTATCCATACCTTATACCTTAAGGAATATTAATATAATACTCATTTTTGGCTTAAGCTCCCTAGCTTAGATCCTTATCCTTAAATTTTAGACTTCTTTCCTTAATTAGGGGAGTTTAGCCTCCCATACTCTTTTACATAGTTGGTCTATATACAATGATGTGTTTTTTCATTAATATTTGCATGTGAATACATTTACATTTGCATTATAGATATACTGTCATTTCTACATCCCGTCTCACCATTCTAAGTACATTTGTATTTATAATTACAGTTGGGGTTCAACCTAGAGCTATTACATTCCCCTCCCCCTTATTTATGCATTGTCCTTAGTGTAATATATATACATATACCCGCAAAATTTCAAAAATCCTCAAAAAGATGTGCTTGTGCTCCCAAGTTGCATCTTCAAGACCGTACCAGGTTGATTGGAACTTTACTAGCTCTATGGCTCAGTTCCAAAGCTATTTGATCTTTCCACCCAGTATGCACACCAGATGCACTCAAAAGGTGTCTTCTTTCTTGACCTGAACCACATTCCAATCAATGACATGATTAGCACAAGGTATATACTTTTTGAGCAATGATACATGGAATACATTATAAATAGACATTGATACAGGCAAGAAAATAATGTATTCTACATGCCCACTCATTTCTAGGATATAAAATGGCCCACAATAACGAGCTACAAACTTTGAGCAATTTCGAAACTTCAGGGAACTTTTGTTGGCCTGTACTTCCAAGAATATATGGTCACCCACTTTAAACTCCCTCTATGTTCTACCCTTATCAACATAGTTTTTCTTCTTGTATTGAGCATCCTTTAAATTCTATTTTATTTTCAACATTTGCTCTTCCATTTCCTTGAGTAATTATGTTCCAACCATTGTTCTATCTTCTGGGTTGTCCTAGCTTATCGATGTCTTGCACTTTCTACCATAAAGTGTCTCAAATGGGTTCATCTTCAGAGATACTTGGTATCCATTGTTATAAGAAAACTCTACTAAGTGTAGGTAGTCTTCCCATTTTTATGGTTTATCCATCACATACATCCTCAACATATCCTCAATCACTTGATTCACCCTCTCTGTTTGTCCATCTGATTTTGGATAATAAGTTGTGCTAAAATTCAAATTTGTTCCAAATCCTTAAATAATTCTTTCCAAAAATTTGATGTAAATTTTGGGTCTCTGTCAGACACAATTGTCTTGGGTATACCATGCAATCAAGCAATTTCTGAGTTTTCTTATATAAATATCAACAATTTTGGTTTTCTTGTGAGTGAGCTTTACTTGAATAAAATGGGCATATTTGGTAAGATTATCCACCACTACCATGATAGAATCATGCTGCTTGTTTGTTCTGAGTAATTTGGTGATGAAATCCATTGTTACAACTTCTCATTTCCACTCGCGAATGGGTAATGGCTATAGAAAATCAGATGGGTGTCTATTCTCATCTTTGACCCTTTTACATTCAAAATATTTGGTAATAAAATCAACAACTTCTTTCTTCATGCCTGGCCAATAATATTGGCTCTTGACAACTGCAATAGTTTTTTGATAACTTGGGTGCCCAACATAAGGTACATTATGCATTTCTCTCAATATCATATTTTTCAATTCCTAGGAATTTGGTACATAAATTCTTCCTTTGTACATGAGAATTTCATCATTTACTAGATTATAGTCTTCAATTTTCTGTTGCAAAATACCTTGTTGTAATTTTGTTATTATTTCCATGTATTGCAAATCTGACTCTGCAGCTTCTAAGATTCTATCTTTCAAATCTGATTGGTACATGCTAATAGATGTAGCATGCAACTCATGCACTCTTTTGTTAATTGCATCAACCTCCTTGTTTTATTTCCCTCTGATATACTTTATATCAGAGTCATATTCACTGAGAAATTCTAACCACCTGATTTAATGGAATTTAGAGTTGGCTGTCCAAATAAATATTTGAGACCACTATGGTCTGTCCTCAACTCAAACCTTTTCCCCATGAGGTAGTGCCTCCACATCTTCAAGGCATGCACTATGACTACGAACTCCAAATCATGAGTAGCATAGTTCATTTCATGTTGCTTCAACTTCTTTATTCATATCATACCACATACCCATTTTGACTGAGGAATCCACCAAACCCTTTTCTACATGCATCTGCACATACGATGAAGTCTTACAGCAATCCCTTTTGGATCATCAATCATTAGGATTATAGAACTTTTTAATAATTTCTTCAAGTGCTGGACACTTTTCACAATCCAATGTCCACTGCAACTTCACCCCCTTCTTTTGCAAGGAAATGATCGGGTGTGAAATCTTTGAGAATCCTTCAATAAATATCCTATAGTATCATGCAAGGCCCATGAATGATCTGACCTTTGTCACATTATTTGGTGA
The DNA here is from genome assembly GCA_032191745.1 of Picea mariana. Lineage (NCBI taxonomy): Eukaryota > Viridiplantae > Streptophyta > Pinopsida > Pinales > Pinaceae > Picea > Picea mariana. Next base: position 54,214 of record JASDQU010371196.1, on the reverse strand, counting down.
TTAACATCCTCTAATGGCCTCAATCTTTTCAAGATCCACTGCTATCCCTTCCTCTGAAATGATATGTCCCAAATAATGAATTTGTTTTTGATTAAATGAGTACTTGTTCAATTTGGCATACAATTGATGGTCTCTTAATACCTGTAATATCATCCTCAAGTGTTGTTCATGCTCTTCCTCTGACTTTGAATATATAAGAATGTCGTCTAAAAAATACAATGACAAACTTATCTAAGTATTCTCTGAAAATATCATTCATTAAACACATGAATACAACCTGTGCATTTGATAACCCAAATGGCACCACTGTGAACTCATAATTCCCATACCTTGTTTTGAAAGTAGTCTTATTGATGTCTTATTCTTTAATTCTTACTTGATGATAACCTGAACTGAGATCAATCTTGGAGAATATTTTTGCATCTTTCAACTAATCAAAGAGGTCATCGATCCTAGGTAAAGGACACTTATTCTTCAGAGTTACCTTGTTCAACTACCTGAAGTCAATGCAAAGTATCAATGTTCCATCATGTTTCTTAACAAATAATATTGGGGCACCCCAAGGTGACACACTTGGGCATATATACCCCTTCTTTATAATCTCTTCAAGTTGCATTTGCAATTCCTTCAATTTTGGTGTACTCATCCTGTAAGGGGTCTTGGATACTGGGGTTGTTCCGGGCATCAGATTGATGGAGAATCCATGTCTCTTTTAGGGGGTAATCCTCGTATTTCTTTAAATACATCTTCAAAATCTTTTAGAACTGTATAATCTTCAATATTTGACACTTTATCTTTAGGTATCTCTTCCATATGTGCTGCAAATATTTAACACTCTTTTTTGTAACTTTTCTTCAACTGCAATGTTGAAATGTCTCTAACGGTTACTTCTCTGGGAATTCCTAGATTTTTTTTTAGGTTCACTTCCTCATACCAACAAATAAATGACTTATTATAACAATTTAGGATAGCATGGCATTGGTCCAACTAATCCATACTGATGCAGGAGCATCAACGACTTCATCAAGCGAGCCAGCGTGGAAGAAAGGGGCTATACAGTTGGACACCGCCAGCACATACAATTTTTGAATTACTTGAAAAAGATCGTTGCGCTACCGTTTGAAGGAAGACATTCAAAGCCGNATGGATGTGTTTGATCTCTATGTGTTGTTAATATTATGCTTTTGCCTATTTGCTTCTTTTTATGCTTATCTTTTATATGCTGCATATGTGATTGCATATCAGGTTCGTAACCTGAAAGAATGAGTGTATGAGTTTCAATTGTTTCTCTGTATGAGCGAGGAGATTCCTGCATAGAGTGCAGTGGAATTCCTCCGCATAGAGTGCGTTGAGGGGGCTGGACAGTTTAACTCTCATTTCCATTCATTCAGAAGTTGGTTTGGGTAGATAGAGCCGTGCAAGGTGTGCGCACGCTGGACGAAGTCTCAGAGTTGTGATTCTGAGCTAAGACATTGATATACTTTTTCTGCAGGAGTGCGCAGGGTCAGAAGCTTCAAACACTTAGCGTGTTTTGAAGATTTGCCGCAAAGGGTGCGTGCAAGAACTTCTTCCTGAGGAAGTCGAAGTCGTGAAGCTCAGGAGAGACAAGCCCTCAAGTTACGGAAAGGAAATAAGGAGAAGTTGCATGAACAAATTTAGAGAAAAGGTTGAAGGCTGACAAGTCATTTCTTGGAGAGGCACCTCTTGTTCGAGAACGCAGCAAGGAGGAAAAGTGGATGTGAAGCCTACAGTGTAGACGGAGGAAAGTTCAAAGCTCAGATTTAACAGAATTTGTCAATCGAGATCACAAGGAATGTGACTCGACTCGTGGATCAGACGCATCAGGGGGTTCGCGATGGAAGCTAGTACTTCTCGTGAAGGTGGATCGCGAGATCGCGAGAAGCGAAGTCCCAAACATTTCGTATATAGTGTGGGTCATAGTCGGGTGACGTGGCAGGTGATCTCGGGACACCAGATCTCGGGAGTTGGAGGATCAAGATATTGGTCTCGCGAGTGGCGAGGACGTGAGAAGGCAATATAGCAAGCTTGTCGGCATCTCGGCGTTTCGGGTCTCGGAGGTTAGGACTCCGAAGGTATAGTGACGCGAGTCGCGAAGACGCGATAAAGAGAAGTCCCGATCAGCCGAGGGGGAGGTCAGCGTTGACCAAAGACATCGGGTCTTAGGGATCCGAGGTCCTAGTATTCAACTGTTAAATTCATGGAGTCACGAGAGTCGATCCCCCGATATCCAAGGAAGGAGGGATCGCGCGAGTGGAAGAGTCACTGTGGGTACGAAAGGATTCCCGAGAGGGGATCAGAAGAATCTCTAAGTTCTTCGGGCCGAGGAGACGAGAAAAGGTCCTGGTGAGCGCGGGTTGGCCAGCGAGGGGCGACTTGCGTCACATACCAATTAGACAGTCATAGGAACCTAAAGATATGATGTTCAAATATACGTGTTGAGTCCATCCATGTCCATTGGACATGCTTTAACTATATCATGTGTGAATCCTAAATCACTTCACTTATATGTATACAATCATATGACTAACAATGTGGGTCCATAATCATAGGCTACCAACAAATCTATAGAAACAGATTGCTTATATGCAGGGTCATAACCATAGGCTAACAAGAAATCCATAGCAACAGATTGTTTATCATTCGGTTAAGTTATGCTAAGTCCCTATTGGAGAAATGATCCATGTAAAAGGTGATTTGCACTAAGGGAGAACAATGATTGTGCATGAAGAATGGGCTACTACAAACTTGTGTTCTATATCTTCCAATTATTAATGTTTAGCATCAAGTATTAGTGTTGCAGAAGCAGATTGTAGTGGATGTGTATCTTATATAGTTGTAATGTTTGAAGAATTCATTCATTGTTTCATATGCTTTTAGACTTTGTGTTTCCAGATATCATATGTAGATTAGAGTATTCGTGTTTAACCTCTGAGCCATGTAATATCAAATATTTGAAGCAAATATATGTAATATCCACTAATAATAATGTTGAAAATAAGTCTCTCCTTCACGAAGGATTGGTTCTCTTCCTAACATATTTTGTTTTACAATTTTGGTTAGTGAGGCGTGCTTTTCTACATTCGTTTGCAAGCATTTGATACAGGGCATTGATATGGCTCTGTATCCATTCCAATTTGGTGGATGAAAGGTTACTAAAATGATAGATTTGTTAAATATAATGTAACCTCAATAGTCTGACTATACATTGCCAACTGTACTATCATTTGCTTATGTTCTTGATTTGCTTGAGCCTATTTAGCTCGGCTATTTTCCCTGTTCTCTTGTACTCGTGCATTCCTAATATAATGAATTCTATTTGTTCTCTACTCTCTCTCTCTCTGTATTTTTTGTTTCTCATTTCATCATGGTAGCAGAGCTTTATCAGTAAGCCTCTTCACACAGCCTGGAGAGAAACCTGATCCTTAACAGCGCAGAGCTTACACTCTGAACGAGAGCATAGGACGCGAGATTCTTCACAAAGCCTGGAGAGAAACCCGTAGTCTATCATCCACTCAAAATATCGTTGCAAAAAGAACACACGAGGAAGCAGAGCGCAATATGCTCAAAATATTGAGGAGTTAGAGCTGCAGAAGGCAGAAACATTTGAAGAATTCAAAGAAATTCTTTCAAATTCGTGAAAGATTGCTACAGAAGGCAGAAATATCTAAAGATCTCATGAAATTATTTCAAATTCATGAAAGATTGCTACAGAAGGCAGAAACATCTAAAGATCTTGTGAAATTCTTTCAAATTTGTGAAAGATTGTTGCAGAGGGTAGAAACATTCAAAGAATTCATGAAATTCTTTCAAATTCATGAAAGATTCATGAATTTCCTTTCTCAGGAGAAACTCTTTGCTGAAGCAGCAAAGAACATGCTAAAGGAGCAAAGGACAGATAGACGCAGCCGTAAGATCGGTCCTGCTAACAGATCTTAGTTGTTAATCGAGTTCAGAAAGGACGAGGAGTGCGCAGAAAAGGAAAAAGATTTTCAATCATCAGATTTAGCACAGAGGATCAATAACCGTCAGATCTGTGAGAAAGTGCATGAGGTTTAGTTCTCTGGAGCACATAGGAAAAAAACTAAATCAAGAAATCCCAAAATCGCGGGGTGAAATTTCGACATTTCGGAGTTCGGGACTTCGATCAGCAAGGGGTCGTGGAGTCGCTGCCTTGCAAAGTCCCGGTTTGCAAAATCCCGAAGGAATCCAGATCGTTGGATCTGGAGCACGGTGGCCTGAGAGTCACTGGATCAAAGCAAAGGAAGAAAGATCTAAACCGTCAAATCTAGCACTAAGGTTTGTGAGCCATCGGATCCAGGAAAGGTGCGCGAGATTTAAGCCTCGTCTGAGTAGAAAGAAGTGGAGACCTTCGACTTTGCAACCTACAAAGTCCCGAAAGGATCATGAGCCATCCATTTTGGAGGACAACTGTCGATGATCTATATCTACTAGGAATTCGGGTACCACGATATCAAGGATGTAGGAGTCGTGAGACAAGAAGTCCTGACTCCCGAAATCATGAAAGGAGATCTAAATCTACCGGGACTTCAGGTACTAGGAGATGAAGGAGGAAGGAGTCGTGAGATAAGAATTCCCAACTCTCGAAATTGCGAAAGAAGAAGTTGCAATTGAACAAGCAGGGGAGATTTTGACATTACGCACACCAGGAGTGTGAAGGACCCAGGATCGTTGCAGCCAAACTCTTGAAGTCTCGAATTGTCAATCGAGAGGGATAGGCATTGGGATATTTACAGTTTCGGCATATTGCCAGCGGAATGCCTGCATCGCAAAGTCCCGAATCGTGAAATCCTGAAAAGGTTTTCAAGAGGAATAAGCACCAAGATATTTCAGATTTTGGTATATTGAGGGACAGAGAACCGACAAAGTGCTTGCAATGCAATTCCCCAAATCACAAAAAGATGGTAGCGCTTGAACGATTAGGCGTGTGGTCATTGGTCGTGGTCACATAGACAGAGGCTAAGGGCCAATACAGGACCGTTAAGCTCTTTTTTTTGACATTTCGGCGACTGGGATTTGGACAGACAAGAAATTGGAGGACTGGTATACAGGAGTCTCGAACTCCCGAAGTGCGAAAGGGCGAAGCCAGACTCACAAAGTCGAAACTCGCGAAATCCCAAATCGCGGAGTTCCGAAATCACTGCAAGAAATTAAAAGACCTGGCTTTATGCGCAGGAAATAAGTAAATACGAAATTTTCTAACAATTTTTTTTTTTGTTTTGTTAAAATTCTTTAAAGATGGCCATGTCTAACAATTTAGGACCAACTCAAGGTCTGATTCTTCTTGGAAAGAATTATGAGTTTTGGTCTGTTCAAATGAGATCCTTCTTGCAAGCACAAGAGTGCTGGGATCGAGTGGATCTTGGTATGTGGAACCAGATCCAGCAGACCTTTCTACCATGATAAACCAACAATGAACTGCTCAAGCAACACAGAGGAATAAAGAGAATAAAGACAAATTATGGATTCAAAATTCAATGGATGTCTCAATTTTCTCAAAAATCACAGGTGCTGGTACTTTAAAACAGGCCTAAGACATCCTTAAATCATCCTACCAAGGAAATGACAGGGTCAAAGCAGTCAAATTGCAGACCTTGAGGACGCAATTCAAGACTTTAAGAATGACAGAGTCTGAAAATGTGGATCAGTGTATGACCAGAGTCATGGGAATCGTGAACCAGATCTAATTGACTGGTGAAGCCATCACTAATCAACACATTGTTGAGAAAGTCCTTAGAATTTTACCAAAGAAATTCGAAATGGTTGTTGCAACAATCCTTGAATCCAAATATCTATCACGTTTCTCAACAGATGAACTAATTGGTTCCCTATTGACACATGAGACCAGACTGCATCTCACAGATGAGTCAATCGCTACTGCCTTCAAAACTCAATTCTCCTTCAGCAGATGGAGAGGAAGAGTAAAAGGAAAAGGTCACCAAGGATGAGGGAGCATTACAAGTAACCAACACTCAAGTGGAGGTAACAGAAAATAGAACCAGAATCGAAATTTCCAAGGTCACAGACAACAACACCAAAATCAGAATTTCCAGCCTCAAAGAGGCAAAGGGAGAAGATCAAATGACAAATCAAGCATACAATGCTATTACTGCAAAATGTATGAGCACTATGAATCTGAATGCAAGAAGAAGCAAGCAGATCAGCTCTCATGTAGAGCACATGTGTCAAATCATACAAGAGAAACCTCAGAAGGTATGTTTCTCTCATGCCATAAGACTGAAGAACAACCTGAAGATCTCTAGTTGTTGGACAGTGGATGAAGAAATCACAGGACAGGTAACAAAGATTTACTTTCATGCATTGATCCTTCAATCTCATCTGATATTACACTTGGAAATGATTCCTTAGTCAAAATTCAAGGAAAAGGAACTGTACCTATTCTTACTAAAAAAATGTAAAAAAGGACATAAACAATGTTTATCATGTTCCAGATATGAAACATAATCTGCTAAGTGTAAGACAACTCATCGAATATGGCTATAAGGTACTTTTTGAGGGAGCATCTTGCAGGATATATGATAAAACCCCCAACAGAAAATTGATTTATGAAATCCACGTGACTAAGAATAGGATGCTTGCCTTGACCCTCAGAACTGCAAATCTGATCCAACCATATGCACAAAGTGCAACCACCCCCAATGAAACTATGGTTTAGCATACAAGATTTCGAAATCTACCCTTTCAGAGTCTCATTCTTCTACATAAACACTCCATGGTCAAAGGTCTCTCTATCTTCAAAGAGCAAAATTCCCCATGTGAGTCTTGCATACTTGGAAAACATAAGAGAACTAGTTTTCCACAGTCCTCCACTCAAGCCAAACAACATCTCAAACTTGTTCACACTGACCTATGTGGACCAATGCAAACAGAGTCAATAGGTGGTAGCTTTTATTTTCTAACATTTATTAATGACTTTAGTAGGAAAATATGGATCTATTTTCTCAGACACAAGTCTGACACTTTTGCAAAATTCAAAGAATTCAAAGAAGAAGCTGAAAAACAAAGTGGCAAATATATAAAAGAACTCAGGTCCGATGGAAGAGGAGAATACAACTCCAACGAATTTGCAAATTTCTACAAATCACAAGCCATTATCATGCAAACTACAACGAGGTATACTCCACAACAGAATGGAGTGGCTGAAAGGAAAAACCGGACAATAATGAACATGGCAAGAAGCCTACTCAAAGAGAAATGTTTGTCAAATATTTTTTGGGCTGAAGCAGTAGCATGCTCAGCTTATCTCTTGAATAGATCTCCAACCACAAATCTAAAGATGAAAGTCCCTCAATAAGCATGGAGTGGGACAAAGATAAATGTTGCGCATCTAAGGACATTTAGATGCATAGCATACGCTCACATACCTTCTAAATTAAAGAAGAAACAGGATGATAGAAGTGAGAAATGTATATTTATTGGATACAATGAAACATCTAAAGCTTACAGACTTTACAACCCAATCTCAATGAAGCTAATTCTCAACAGAGATGTAAAATTTATGGAAAATCAACTTTGGAACGAATCTGAAAATCAACAAATGGACAGTCAGAATCCATTGCTGCCAAGTTCTGAAAACGCAGAAAATTCAGAACAACCAATAACTCAACCTGCTCTTCCAAGATTGTAGGTACAAAGACAACCTGGAAACTCTAAGAATAACTCAACTTCAAGCAGAGACTCTTCCTCGAATCTCAAAATCAGAGAACTAGAAGTTTGAGAGAAATCCATCAGCAGTTGGATGACATTGAACAACACAATCTTTTTGTCTTAATGTCATGTCAACCTACGTCTTTTAAAGAAGTAGCTAAGGAGCCACATTGGGTTCAAGCCATGAACCAAGAGATTGACTCCATTAAAAAGAACAAGACATGGGATCTTTTTTATTTGCCCATACACAAAAAGAGTATTGGTGTCAAGTGGGTTTACAAAACTAAACTCAATGGAAAATGACAGATTGAAAAACATAAGGCAAGACTTGTTGCCAAAAGATTCTCACAACAACCAGGTATTGATTATGGTGAAACTTTTTCTCCAGTAGCAATATTAGACACTGTAAGGATTCTATTGGCCAAAGCAGCCCAACACAAATGACAAGTATACCAGATGGATGTCAAGTCAGCTTTCCTGAATGGTTTCTTAGAAGAAGAAGAAGTTTATGTCAATTAGCCACCTGGATTTGAAGTCCAAGAGCAACCAACCAAAGTATATTGGTTGAAGAAAGCCTTGTATGGCTTAAAGCAAGCTCCAAGATCTTGGTACAACAGAATTGACACATACCTGATCAAAAGTGTTTTCAGCAGAAGCCAAAATGAACCAACTCTTTACACCAAAATAGATCAGCATGGTAAAATTTTGATTGTATGTTTATATGTTGATGACATGATATATATTAGAAATATTGAGTTAACCAGTTTTAAACATGCCATGCAATCTGAGTTTGAGATGATAGATCTTGGCGTAATGAAATATTTTTTGGGGATTGAGGTTGATCAATCAACCAAATGATTTTTTGTCTATCAGAAAAAGTATGCAACAAACATCATCAAAAGATTTTGCATTGAAGAATGCAATCCAACAGAAACCCCTATACCTCTAGGGACAAAATTGAGCAAGAAAGAAAAAGGTCCTACAGTGGACCCTACCCTGTACAAAAGTTTAGTAGGAAGTTTGTTGTATCTTACAACAATTAGGCCTAATATTATGCATGCAGCCAACCTTGTTTCCAGATACATGGAATCCCCAAAGATTCTCACTGGAAGATGGCGAAATAGATTCTGAGATATGTTGCGGGAACTCTGAATTTTGTCTTATGGTACACTAAATCTGATAATAATCCACTCTCTAGTTATATAGACAATGATTTTGTAGGCAACCTAGATGATAGGAAAAACACCCTAGGACATGCTTTTCACCTAGGCACAAACCTGATTTCATGGGCATCAAATAAACAACCAATTGTATCAATATCTTTTGCAGAGGCAGAGTATGTCGTTGCTACCTCAACTTCCTATCAAGCTGTGTGGTTGAGAAGAATATTGAAAGATATGCCACATACAATAAAGTATCAAACTCCTATCTTCTGTGACAACACCTCAGCAATTGCTCTATCCAAAAATCATGTGTTTCACAAGAAAAACAAACACATTGACACTCGTTTCACTTCATCCGTGAGCTAGTCAATAATGGTGATATTGCACTTCAATTCCATGGCTCTTGAGATCAGCTCGTAGATATCTTCACAAAGCCACACAGAAAATCTGTTTTTTGATTTTCAGAGACAACACTTGGGCATAATCAGTGTTGATGTTTGTAACTGTTGAGTTTAAAAGGGTGTTAAATATAATGTAACCTCAAGAGTCTGACTATACACTGCTAGCTGTCCTAGAACTGTACTATCATTTGCTTATGTTCTTGATTTGTTTGAGCCTATTTAGCTCAAGTATTTTCCCTCTTCTCTTGTACTCTTTTACTTACATTCCTAATATACTGAATTCTATTTCTGCTCTGCTCTCTGTATTCTCTATTTCTCATTTTATCAAGATTGCATTGCTCAAAATTGCATTTTGAGCATCTAAATAACTTCCAAAGTTTTGCATTGACCAAATTTCAATTTTAAATATCTAGATAGATTCAAATAAGTTCACAATCACAAATCGCAAAATTTTCAACTAAATTTTGATTGAATTATGAGAAAGAAACACCCAAATAACGAAATTGAATTATGAGAAAAAAACCACTGAATTAACGAAGTGATATGATATCCCTATCCCACGCTAGATTGCATAGTCAGTACATAAATTTTAATGTACTTACGAAGTAACTAGCTGCATGTTTACAAAGTGTAAAACTGCTGGAATCCTGCATAAAACGACATGACGTACCATTACAAAGGACCGTGTCAGGGAAACTGGTACCTGTCGTGTCTTAAGCCTTTCCACAATTCAATTAACAATTCAATTATCATAGAATTGGACAACGAAAATAATTGAATTCAATCTATTATTATTATTATATTGTTGGTGGCGGGATCAATATGGAAAAGTCTGTGTCACACTAATCATTCACAATTTTCTTGTGAGACACTTGCATTCACGGGTCCCTCTGTCATAATCTTGTGGTGGAGCATGTGAAGCATTTCGTGTCATCATGTTACACACATTGATTTATTTTTAAATAAATCCCATCTCGGTTGATGGTATGTTCACACCAATTCAATATTATGTTATTATGAAATGATTATTTTTTATTATAAATCTGGCTTAAACATGTGCGCACTCTTATATTGGTTGATTATATGTTTTGATAATTCCCATCCACTTTTACACTATCTAGATAGTGCAATTAAAAAACAAAACAAAAAACAGATATAAACATTATTGATTAAACGATTTATTTTTTGAATTTTTTGGGGGAGGAATTCGAGGATATAAATTTGAATAAAATTGTTATTTTATGTTGTTTAAATTGTATTTTTGAATATATAAATGGATTCAGCCTGATGAAAAACCCTTAAAACATTTGGATTATACAAACTTAGGCACTCAAATCTGCAAATACAACCATTCATCATCAAATTTTGGATAAAATCAAACTAAAAACATTTAAAGGTAGAACATTTAACTACTGCCTTGAATTCTAGTTTTTTTTTCACCGTCGTCTATGTCCACAGGGTCATGTGTTATCCGTATCTACATATTATGAGATCTTCGTTAGATACAAACATTAAATCATCCATAGTTGCAATGGAAATTCACGGCGTGAAATGAGCATCCGCCTGGACCCTGTGCTCTACATGCTGACGTACTCGGCTACAGACATTTGATATCCACCTGATGACGTATGCACCATTGGAGCTCAGCGTGCAATGGTATAGGCATCAGCATTGAGCAAGCAGCCGGGTGCATATTTATCGTCGAACTCTACGGCCACGAGTCTCTCGTGTCAAAAAATATATCATTGTGATATCGAAATAATGATATTCTCGTGTCATTGAGCTTCACTTTTTTCGATTTCGTGTCAGAGAGTTACTGTACGCTTTGCAGTACTCTTATTTGTATTCTGTGTTTTGGATTCGATGAAGATACCACGTATTGGGATCTATATAAGAAACAGCTCTTGTAATGGTCGATTGGGGTTAGGTCGATTCGGCTTAGGGTTTAACCCGTGGGAGTCTCGGCTTCGATTCTCTCAGAATTTATGTATAGGCTATTTTGCAAGGAACACGTTGCAGGAGTTTCGCACATTTCCAGCAGCAATGGATTAGGGCGATTCAATTTTCCATTCAATTTTATTTATGTATGTATGGTCTATAAACTCTAACTATCAAATCTTATTTATGTATATATAGTTGAGAGATATATATATGGTTGAGAAATTTAATCATAAATTTTTTATACATACAAAATTCAAAATTATTGTGTGTATGATGATTTATTTATGTATGTATGGTCTATAAACTCTAACTATCAAATCTTATTTATGTATATATAGTTGAGAGATATATATATGGTTGAGAAATTTAATCATAAATTTTTTATACATACAAAATTCAAAATTATTGTGTGTATGATGATTTATTTATTTTGAATAGTTAAGAGATATATATATGGTTGAGAAATTTAATCATAAATTTTTTATACATACAAAATTCAAAATTATTGATTCAAAATTATTGTGTGTATGATGATTTATTTATTTTGAATAATTAAGAGATATATATATGGTTGAGAAATTTAATCATAAATTTTTTATACATACAAAATTCAAAATTATTGTGTGTATGATGATTTATTTATTTTGAATATCAAAGAAACCAGCTTTGTACTTAACTCCCTCACTAGAGAGTCCAAGAATATCAAGAAAAAAATATGAGATACTGAAAATGTGATCCACATAGTTGTAAGAGTAGATTAGACTGAGTGAGAAGAGATTTGAGTGTGCAATATGGTGGTTTGTTAAGTAAAACAGTAATGTGTGAACTGTGCAAGGTTTAGAAGCTGTATAAAGCAAATTTGCTGCTCCGTGAAGGATTTGAGGAAAACCGGCAAGGGAATGCGGGCGATTTCACTGTCTCGTGAAGAGTTAAATTAAGTAAAAATCATGAGAGACATTGTATTATCCGTTAATGCGAGTTTAATTAATTTGTTGTATCCATTAGATATTAGATGTATACAATGCGAGTTTAATTAATTTGTTGAATATTATGATCAGAGTTAGTGATTGTAATTATTAAGGTGGAAATAAATCCTTCCACCCCACTCTCTAGAGTTGAGTAATGAGGCTGCACTAGGTAGAGTTGAGTAAATGAGGCTGCAGAGAAAGAGCCGCACTGTCTTTGGACTGGTTTGCTGGTTGAGGCATGGACTGTCTGATCTGCAGGAGTCGTTACGGTTGTTGTGATCAAATTGGGTTGGGGCTTGAGCTGCCAGCAATAGGAGCAGTTGTATATATGTATTGTGGAGGATAGCGATATCAAATTAGTGATAAATATAATGTAACCTCAACAGGATGACTGTACACTGCCAGCTGTCTTGGCCTGTACTTTTTATTCTTGATTTGCTTGAGCCTATTTAGCTCAGCTATTTCCCTTTGCATAGCACTTCTACACTTCTTCAGACTTACTACTTCTGAACTTCTTCATGTACTCGTTTTGTACTCTTCTTCTTATACTCTAATATACCGTTTTCTGTTCTATTCTTTCTCTCTGCATTTCTTGCTTCACAATTTATCATGGTATCAGAGCTACAGTAGTAAGCCTCTTCACAGAGGCTGGAGAGCAACACAATCCTAAAACAACGCAGAGCTTACACGGATCTTGAGAGCAATTCAACACAGACTTTTCACAAGGCTTAGAGAGTTGTTCGTCATACTCTTGAAAGATTCTCACAGGAAACTTCCACGAGGAAGCTATCTGCTCATACTCTCAAAAGATCAGCGTAAGAAGCTCACACGAGGTCACAGAGTGTACTACGCTCGAAATTTTCAAGGAGCAGAAACACGAGAAGAAAGCAGAGACTGAGAAGGAAGAAACAGTAAAGATTTTTGTACAATTTTCAAGAATCATCGAAGATTCACGAAGAAGAGTTGCAGAAGGCGGGAACTCTTGAAGAATTCAAAACATTTGGATAAATTCGTGAAAGATAGTTGTAGAAAGAAGAAGCGTTTAAAGCATCTCGGAAATCACTCAAATCTGTCAAAGATTGCAGCAGAGAACAAAGAACTCGTGAAATTCTTTCAAATCTTTGAAAGATTCATGAATTTTTCTTCCGAGGAAGAAAATCCTTGCAAATGCAGCAAAGATCGCGTCTAAGGAGAAAAGAACAACCGTCGTGGCCGTAAGATTTTTCCTACGAATAGATCCGAGGAGGAAATCCAGTTCAGAAGGGACGAGGAGAGCACGAAAAAGGAAAAAGAATTTCAGTGGTTAGATCTGACGCAGAGGACAACTGTCGGATTAGCGAGAAAGTGCACGAGGTTTAGTCCTCTGGAGTGCACAAGAGAAATTTCGACTTGTGAAGTCCCGAAATCCCAAAATTATTTGGACCGTCCATCAAGAGACACATGGCGAGATCTCGACATTTCGCTGACTCGCAAGGTGTAAAGGTCAGAACACTGCTGTAAGAATTCGTGAATTGCGAAATCACGAGTCATTCTGGACCATTAGATAGAGATAGATCATGAGTCGTCGATCTTATCCCATCACAAAATCGGGGATAGGGAGTTGGACGAGCAAAGAAAACTGCTCTCCAAAACCCCGATATGTGAAATCCCGACCTCACGTATCGCGAAATCCCGAAAAGATTGTGAGCCATCCATCTCGGAGGACAGGTGGCAGCAGATCCAAGTGCCATCATTTCGTCATTTCGGAGTTCGGGATATTGGAGGTCTTGTTGACGAAAGGTCACGACACTCCACGGTGAAAGTCCCGAAATCCCGAAAAGATCACAGTCGTCCATTCATTCGGACGCGTGGCAACAATCTAGGCCTTTGGGAAAGTCCCGAAAGGAAAGCGCCATCGGCATTTCGGAAGTCGAGAGACCAAGTGGTCATGCGTTTGAATCACGAAACCCCGAAAGCGATTGCGGTCATATCAGGAGAGGTCATGTGGACCAGAGGTATAGCCCAACGGGCTAACTGAAGTTAACGCCATTTCGGAAAATCGACATTTCGGAGTTCGCGGTTTCGAAAACTCTGGGACAAGAGTTCTAAACTCACGAAATAATGAATCATGAAATCTCGATAGGATCTGGACCGTTAGATCACAGGAAGATCTGGACCGTTGAATTGTCCAAAGGAATATTTTGCATTTCAGCAAATTGAAAGACAAAGAACCGGAAAATCCCATAGCACTTTAACATCAAGGTGCGTGGTCACATTGCACGGTGACTAAGGCCAAATTCAAGGCCGATAAGCTCTATTCAGCCATCGGCAAATCGACGTTTCGACGATCAAAGGTTGGA